>JAKTWH010000004.1:0-303235 GCA_030560905.1 Saturnispora diversa
GAGTATACTAGAGCGAAATAACGCGTCTCATTATCAGGCACCTATTGTTACGTAAGTTTACGTAATTTCAACACCTTTTCTCTTTTCAGAAATTCGGAATTAAATCAAAGTATAAACTGAGAAGGAATCTTCAATAACAGTACACATTGAAATGAGATCATCCAGTCCCTTTTTCAAAGCGGCTTCTGCAGTGGTATTATCAGTAGTTTGAATTCTCAAATGAAGGACAGCTTCAGAAGGATGTGGGATAGAATACCCGCAAAAGTCCACTTCTGGGTTAAGGAGAATGGTGTGTCGAAGGGCATTCCCCAACGTATGGTCCTCTTCTTCAATTCTAAAAGCAGCAGAGGTTTCTGTAGATGATGGCAACAGGGAGATCTTCATTTTCCACTTGATTTCAAACAGAAAAAGGTTCAGAACTTAAGCTCAATTTTTTTTTTCTCTTGCTCTTTTGCTTTGCTATTGAAAATTGAGAGAGAGTTACGTAAGCCTTCTCTTCGTTTCATTACATCTGGCCTTCTTTTCTATCCTTGTTATTCCCACCCCATTTGACACACCTTTGCCATTGGAACTGGGGATGTTGTTGAGTCTAAAGTCGTCTTCCATTGCTATTCCGGCCAGGGGCCCCACTTCTAGGGACATTCCTCAAACAACACTTTCTAAACCGCCAATTGTGGACACAACAAGTATCCAATCTTATTGTTCATCAGTAGAATTGGACTTCTTTGATAAGAAAACATCAACAGATCAAAATCAAGAATTACCCTCATTAGAAAAGGTGCCTGAGACCTTTTTCTCACCAGATTTTGCATTAAATAACCCAAGAACTTTCCAATTAGCTTCAACCACAGATATTGCTGATTGTTTAGATGCCATTGAATTACATCTCACATCGGAGTTATTTGAAAGAGCGCCATTATTAGCAACCAGTATTGAAGAAATTCAATCAATTAATGAAAAATCAAAATCTCTGGCTTTAAAATTAGATGCTCTCTCTCAATCATTAAATTCAATATCTAATTCAAATGGTGATGATTTAATTCAATTGTTAATTAAGAGATCTAATGTTATTAAACTTCAATTAGCTCAATTGGATTTGATTTCAATTACAAAAGCAATTAAATCCATTAAACAAGCAATTAATTCAGCTGATTTAGATAATGCATTAAATCTTATCACTTCAACGAAACCTCAATTAGATAATTTACCTGCATCGAATGCAATTATAGTTGCTAAAAATACATTGAATTCGCTTTTAACAAATGTTGGTCATGGGTATGCTAATATAATGGTTGAAATCATTATTAGAGACATTTTACAATTACCTTTCAATCATAGTACAATTCTGCAATCAGTTCTTTCCAATAAATTAATGAATCCAATTCTTGATGAACAAGTCTGTACCAATTTAAAACAAATATTGAATCAATTGAATATTTGTAATGAGATTCCATACGCTTTCAAATTACTTCATGAATCAATCATATCAGATTTCAGATCAATTTATAAGACTTATTTCCCTCAAGATGAATTGATTTCTAATCAAACCCCTCTAGAATTTCAAAATAATTTGGCTAATTTCATTGCACATTTTACTCATTGTGGCCATATTTTGAATTCATTGAAATCCTTTCTTTTATCAATAGCTACCGATCAAAATAGTAAATATTTAGATATTGGTCCTTCAATCACTACATCAATTAATTATATATTCCGTAGAATTTCAAAAGTTTTAAAATTAAGAGAATTACAATTAGTTAGATTATCACTGCCATATTTTCTCAGATTTCATAAATTGGGGTCCCTTTTACTTAAGGAAGGTGAATTAAATTCCAATGGATTAGTTCAAGATTTTTATCTGCGTCAAATCCTTGATCATCAATTAAAGTTATTTATTTCTGAATTTCATAAATCTTCAAAACTTCAGTGTCAAACTGTTATTCAAAGGGAATTATGGAAGGATGAGGGATTACCAAATGATTTACAATTAATATTAGATGAAATCACAACATCTCAACAAGAATTGGTGAATTGGACAAAGGGGTTTGATTTACAATTTAATGGTGAAACATTACCACCATTATCAACCAGTATTAAAAAGACACTTATTATTAATGAACAATCCTTTATTTTACCTCCTTCAACAACGCCGTTATTACATACTATTAAAGCTTACCTTATTTTAAACAATGTTTATCCACAAATACCACAAATTGTCCAATCATATCTTCCAGATACTCTTAATACTATTAATGATAAAATCTTGGCATCAGTTTTAGGTACAGAAGCAATCAAAACAGCTGGATTGAAACATATCACAACTAGAGTTGTGGCATTAGCTGCAGAAGTTTGTAGATTTTGGTCAGAAGTTAGTAATCAATTATTGAAATTGACATCAGAAAGGAAATTCGATTCAATCAAAGTTAAATTTAATGATCAATTGATTGCATATTATGAAAAATTGGTTTCAATTATGCATGATGTCATTTTAAGATTAATTACAAATGAAAATTATATGGAAGAAATCATTAAAAAGATTCTTTCAATTGCTAAATCAATTCATAGATATTTCCCCGATATGGAATATCAAATGCTTATGTCTAGAATCTTTTTAGATTATGAAGAAGTTTTGAGTGATTATTTTATGAAAAATATGAATGATCAAACTAGAAGTCAATTTCAAACTGATGTTCAATATTTTAATGATAAATTACATGACGTTGTTGGTGAATCTGGTGTTGGGAAAAGGCTTTGGGTTTTAGTTGGTGGTGAGAAGGGTAAAGGAAAGGAGGGGGATATAGATGAATCTTTATCTAATGTTGCTCAATCTGAGTCCCCCCTTAAGGAAGACAATAGACAGGCTTCAATTGAAGTTGAGGGGGATGATAATATTAAGGAGTCATCTATTAGTTCTTCTACAGAGAGCTTGAATAATGATAAATCATTAGATGTTCCAGGTAATGATAAGGAAGTTAATGACATTTCATTAGCTACACAAGGCAGTGATCGGGATCACCTTCTCGAAACCAATGGTGATGAGCAGACGAAGGTGCGTGGAGACAAGGTTGACGACACTGAAACTTCTGAGGTCACTGGTGGAGTCAATGTTGATGAACCTAAGCTAGATCACTTTGAAACTGACATCAATGTTGATGAGGAGACAAAGGTAAGTGGGGACAAGGTAGAGGAAATTAAAACTTCTGAGGTTGGTGAACCTAAACTAGATCACGTTGAAACTGTAGCCGAACTTGTGAGTGAAGACAAAGTTGACGAAACTAAAACTTTTGAGGTTAATAATGACGTCAAGGTTGATGAACCTAAGCTAGCTCAAGTTGAATCTGATCACATTTTGATTGCTGAACCCAAGGCAGATAAAGTTAAGAATGGTGAAGCGAAAGTTGAAAATGAAGTTAAGGATGACGCAATAAATGGAGATGCAGTGGAAACTGTTAGCCAAGAAACTGCTAATATTGACAAAGTTGAAGTCAACCCAATTGAAGAAGTTATGGAAAAGGTTGAACAATGCGCTCCGGTGGAAGATCTCTATTTAACTGAAAATACACCTTCAGAGACTGAAAAATTATCAAATCTTGAGCAACAAGACCCTCTTGTTGAAAATGAGAAGCAATCAAAAGTAAACACTCTTGATTCAGATAATGAACAATTATCAAATGGAACAATAGTGGCTCAGGAAATCAACAACTCAGGAAACGAGCTAAGCTCGGAAAATGGTAAGGATCAAAAGTCACAGGGGAATTCTAAATCAGTGAGCAAAAAGAAGAAATCTAAGGGAAAGAAAAATAAAAGAAAATAGGATGGGATAAAATAAAATAAAATAAAATAAGTACTTTCCTAGCTGAACTGAAATACCTAATTTGTAGCTTTCTAATTTCAAGACATTTTCAAAAATGACAAGTAAAAAAAATCCGCTCTCTGTAAAATGTGAGATTTTATGCTTCATTCTCTCTTATCCTAATGGATTACACCTCTATCTCTAAGCAGCTCAAAACGCTAGGTCCTGATCGTAAAATCAGTGAATCGACGGCCGTCGGTTATATTCAAACTCTGAGGTTAGGGATCATTAAAGGTGATGATTTAAACACAATTGTCCTTTTAACAAAACTACTTGATTTTGTCCCGAAATCAGACGCCATCTTCGCTTTATTTGATTCAGCATTTATTCACAAGTTGTTCCTCTTAGCCAATGATCCTAAACTTTCTAGTGGTGTTTTCAGATCCATTTTAAGAATATGGTTGACATATTTGGCAGGCGTTCTACCAGTTACAAGAACCAGAGGCATGTTCAATACTTTATTGGCTTCTCTATGTGGTCAAATTGGCTCAAGTGATTCCCTAGTTAATCATCTGGTTAAAAATATAACATTATCCGATACAAGAATGAATTTAAACGTTGTTGATTTTGTTGCTAAGGTTCTTTATCGTATTGTGGAATCAATCAATAGCGTTGCCACTAACTCTAATACATTCATTGAAGAGGAGAAATGGCTTTTTTGCTTCTTAAGAAGTCTTTATAATAATGATTTCTTTGGAGCCCTCTCTGCATCCAATGGTATTGATGAAATTGAAAAGATGACAGGTTTACGTGGCAGTATGGAACTCGTGAACAAATGGGTTAATGAAAAGGTTGTGACTTACGATTCCATTTATTGGAATGAATGTGTCACTTTGGCAAGTGAAGTTGGTATCACCTTGGAAATTCATGAAAGCAAAAAGTTATTACATGTGTTGATTATTACAGGTGTTTTGTCTAGTCCTAAAAAGGCACTTTTCAAAACATTGGTTGAATGTAGCATGCAGGAGCCATTCCCCTTGTTACAATTTGTTAAACATTTGACACTATTGATCACCAATGAACCCCGTCTTAAACCTATTTTCCCTTTTTGGAACACAGAATTGTGGTATTCCCTTTTAAATGTTTCCGCTCGTTCTTGGTTGTTTAGCGGTGCCACTTCAAATAGTGGTGACGATATGGTTGTTATTAAATTTTCAAAGGTTATGATTTCTTGGTTAGCTGATCAATTGATATCTTGTAAAAATAATGAAAATATCCCATTGCTGTTAGATGACATTTCTAATTTCAAATATGAAGATCTTAAAAAAGTTCAATTACGCTATCTTAATGAAACTATTGCTGATAATTGGCAAAATGAAATGAAGGGGTTTAAAAAGATGCTTGATGAAGAAGTGGTCTCATTTGTTAAAAATGAAATATTTATGGGTCTTAGTAAAGGTTGTTGGGTTTATTCAGATAATCCTTTAAATTCTCCCCATTATACTGGCAATTGGTATTTTATAACCCTGTCACCAAACTCAAAATCTATTATTTATAAAGAATATTCAGCTAGATTAGGTCATTCAAAATATCCTGGTGTGGCTACAGTTACAACATCGCCTAATATTGACAAAGATGGTGTTCAAATTGAATTGAAAAGTATTTTATCTGTTCATAGTGAAGATTTAACTGTTGAGAAGAACCAATTACCTATCTTAACAATAACTTCACAGAGAATGATTGTGAACAAAATTGAAATTATTGCCGGTGGTTCAAATGTGTCTTTCTATGTCAACACTGTCCAATTGAAAGAAATTTGGGATGATGGATTAAACATGTTATTAAACGATTCCAAAACGAGTACTCATGTTTTAAACCAAATTCATCAATTGAAACATATTGCTACTAGAACTCAATTGTTACCACTAGAGGCCACACCTACACCAGATTTGTCTGATTCGACCAAGGAATGGGATTTTTCCACTCTTAACACTAACTTCTATTACTATTAATTCAACTTTTGTACGACTAACATCTTCATATATTTGTGGCGCATGTGTTTGTGGCACATGCAATCAATAAATTTCCCAATACAAAAAAAAATTTTTTTTTCAGGTAAGGCATACTTTTCATCTGTTAGGTATCAACTTAACTTAAATGGCTAGAAAAATTGAAGATTTTGTTGGTACTATTTCAGATTCTGAAGAGGATGTTCCTAACTTAGATAGTGAAGATGAGGAAATTAAAAATGATAAGCAATCAAAGGACCTCAATCCAGATTTCATTTTTGCAGTTGATGACTTTTCGAATCAAGAAGGTTTTGATGGTTGGGATTTCAAACCTGAAGGAAATACTGACAAACCATTGAAAAAGAGAGAGGTTGATTTAGAAGGTATCATCAAAAGAAAAGGTGGTTTGTCTGGTCGTGTGAAATTGAATGACGAAGAATCTGAGGAAGACGAGGAAGAAGAAGAAGAAGAGGATGAAGAAGAAGACGAAGAAGAAGAAGAACCTCATGATAGCGACGATGACGAATTAGCGATGGATGGGTTCGGTATGGGTGCTGGATCCAAGAATCTAAATGAACCTGAGGAAGATGATGAGGAAGATGATGATGAGGAGGAAGAAGAGAATGAAGCCGATATTGAAAAGCGTGAACAATTATCTGATGATGATGACGTTGAACTTGAAGAAAAAGAAACTGACTCATTAGAAGCCATGGCAGAATATTATGAGCAAAATGATTCTTCTAACAAAGCTATTCATAAATCTTTCCAATCTTTGAATCTTTCAAGACCAATCTTAAAGGCTCTTATGGCATTAAATTATTCAAAACCAACACCAATTCAATCAGCTTCCATTCCAATCGCTCTTCTTGGTAAGGATATTGTTGCAGGTGCCGTTACTGGTTCTGGTAAAACAGCTGCTTATATAATTCCAGTCATTGAAAGATTGATTTACAAACCATCTAAAATTGCAAAAACTAGAGTTATTGTTTTAACACCTACAAGAGAATTGGCTATTCAGGTTGCTGATGTTGGTAGAAAATTGGGTCAATACGTTAATGGATTATCCTTTGGATTGGCAGTTGGTGGGTTGAATCTTAGACAACAAGAACAAGAATTGAAACAAAGACCAGATATTGTTGTTGCAACTCCCGGTAGATTGATTGATCATATTAGAAACTCTCCATCTTTTTCTGTTGATGATGTGGAAATTGTCATTATGGATGAAGCAGATAGAATGTTAGAAGAAGGTTTTGAAAAGGAAATGCAAGAAATTGTTTCCTTATTACCAACTAAAAGACAAACTATGTTATTCTCTGCTACTATGAACTCTAATATTAAGCAATTAATTTCATGGTCATTGAAGAAGCCTGTCAGAATTATGATTGATCCTCCTAAGACAGCAGCTGGTGGATTAGTTCAAGAGTTTGTTCGTATTAGAAAGAAGGAAGTTATGAAGTCTGCATTATTATATACCATCTTGGCTAAATTTGATACCAAGCAAAGAGTTATTGTCTTTGTTAGTACAAAGGATATGTGTCACAAATTAAGAATTTCAATGGGTTTGCTAGGTTTGAGAGTTGTTGAATTACATGGTGGTTTAACTCAAGAACAAAGATTGCAGGCAGTTACAGATTTTAAGAAATTAACAGTTCCCGTTTTAATTTGTACAGATTTGGCAGCTAGAGGTTTGGATATTCCAAAAATTGAAGTTGTTATTAACTTCGATATGCCAAAAACTCATGAAATTTATTTACATAGAGTTGGTAGAACTGCGAGAGCTGGTAGAGAAGGTTTGTCCGTTTCATTTGTTGGTGAAGCTAAAAAAGAGCGTGCTATTGTTAAGGAAGTCATTAAAAACGTTGAAGAAACCAAAAAGGGTAAGGCAGTTGGTCGTAATGTTGATTGGAAGGAGATTGAAAGAATCGATCAGATTGTTGTGAGTAAGAAGGATATTATGCAAGAAATTATAGAAGAAGAAAAACAAGAAAGAGAAGTCATTGCAGCGGAAATGGAATTAAAGAAGGGTGAAAATTTATTAAGGTACAGAAATGAAATTGAAAGTCGTCCAAAGAGAACATGGTTCATGAGTGAAAAGGAAAAAAAGGCTGACAAAAATAGAGTTCATGAAATGATGGGGGTCTCAAAGAAAATCAACAGTAAAAAGAGAAAGAGGGAAGAGGCCTTAGAAGATGCTGGAAGAAGTTACAAAAAGACTGGTAAAGATAGAGCGACTAATGATTTGAAGAGAATTAATAAATCTACTAATAAGAAGGGAGGTAAAAAGGGGAAGGGTAAAAGAAGGTAAATAACTGTGTATAGAAATTATAATTTAGTATACAATGAAAAGATCAGGTTGATAGTGATTAATTATGAGATACAAATTCATGTCTTTGACAAAATTTTTATTGTTCAAACTGATCATGTTTGCCCTTGCTGTGAAAAATGGGTAATATCCGATAATTAAGCTCTAGACCTGAAAGCAGACTCCAATTGAGTGTTTAACAAGTAACAAGAATAACAATGTCAAGCTCGACAGCAGTACATTGTTCGGCAACATGCTCGTCATAAATATTGTAAAAATCACCGGAAAGACATTGGTAAAAGGTGGTGCTGTCACCAAGGGCCAATTTGCCGTCAACAATAGACCAACCAGCAGTGTAAATGGCATCTGCTTGTGGGGTAGGACCATCAAATTGGAATTGTTGGTTAGAAACAATGGACCCAATTCTACCTTCAGCATCTCTTAAAATGGTATCTTCCAAAGTCAAAGAAAGAGCATCAGTACTAGCACAACCATAATCCAAATCACGCTTTTCAAAAGCTAAAGTTGGTTCAGCTCTCTTGTCAACGGTGACAGTTTCAGCAGCCAAAGTTTGCAATGTAGCAGAAGTAATAGTTTCAACGAGAGTTTCAGTTGGGGTAACAACAACTGTGGTGGTGCTGTCGTCACTAGTGATGTAGCTTGTGGATAAGGTTGTTGAATAATCAGCCTGGATTTGACCGTCACCAATTTGAGTAACAACATTAATTTCAGTAGTTGAAGTAGAAGTAGAAGTGGTACTTGGAGAATAATAAAGTGTTGTTGATGTTGCAGCTTGAACTTGACCATCACCAATTTGGGTAATGACATTATTAATAGTTTTAGGGGCAGTTGATGTTGTAGCTTGAATTTGACCATCACCAATTTGAGTAACAAGAGCACCATCATTTTGTTCAGCGGTGGTTGTTGCACTGACAGAAGTCAATTTAACAGAAGAGGTAATAGCATTGATAGCAAGACCAAATGTTGTTGTAAAATCAGTTGTTGCACCTGCTAAAAGACCAGCTGAAGGTGTGAAGGTCGAATAATTGTCACCTGGAATATAAACAGCAGCTGCAAGTGAAATCAATGGTAAAATGTTTGAAAGTTTCATTTGTTTATTAGGTATAATATCTTTGAGAAGTTAAGTATCAAAAGATTATAATTAATTTAGAAACATATGGGTTTCCAAATCATTTTATACTCTTCAGATCCATATATTCCAACCAGCACCGTGTCGAAAAGTAAACAAAAAAGGTAAACAAAAATTCATGAGCATCTCGCGTGGCTGGGAATTTTTCGATCTGGCTGGTTTATTTCCCAGGTGGCTGGCATATTGACATCATTTGATCCGCCGAGATCAGTGACGTATTGGTTATTTAGTATTCATCTTTATCTTCATTAAAACTGATGACAAAAAAGAAGCCAAGCCCCGTAAAATTTACATTATGTATTTTATTTTGATCAAAGTAAGATAATTGCTATTCTCTAATGCTTAAGGGACACAACCCCATATTGCCGCTATCTGGCGACTAAATATTTTCTCCTTTTATATAAACTACGATTAGTCTTCTCGTTGGGCCAGAATTCTATGGGGAAAATCATGAGCAACATTATTATCACGTGACACATGGCAATGCGTTTCAAGGTTTTCATTTAGCTATTGTAAAATATTAACCTACTATTAAGACACTGTTGCCTTATACAAACAAGGATGACTTTTCTTACCCATAGTCATCTGTTTGGTTTAAGTTATAGTTTATTCAGCAAAAATAATTTAAAAAATAAAGTCCCTCCTTCCGGGATCGAACCGGAGACCCCAAGATTTCTATTATCAATTACAGTCTTGTGCTCTTCCAACTGAGCTAAAGAGGGATTTGATTGATCTCTTTGAGACGTCTAACAACATATTAACACATTATTTATTATTTTAGATTATATTGAAGATTACATGTAATTGACTAGTAAACATTTTGTAGTGTTCATATTGATATATCAATTAACCAAGAAAGCTCAGCATTGGTAATTACATAAGTTTTTAAATTGTCTAACGGAATATGATAGGACTTCTTGCCGGAGCTCACTAACATGCGATAAACTTCACGCTTAATAATTGACTAGCAAAAACACTTTAATATGGTCATTAATTCACCTTAACTGGGTGATTACTACTGTTTATATAGACGTTGTGACTATAAGTTGATTGATATGCAACAATAGTAATACAATAACTTCTAAACTCTTTGAAATCATGCGGTCGAGTGTAAACGCTTTATGAAATCATCTGCATACCCTAATAAAGGTAATAGTTGAATTCAATATAAAAAGAGTCATTTGTCGAATTACATAGTGAATATGTAATATACAATTAGTGATGAGCATTGTTGGTTATAAAAGCCCGAGTTGATAACTATAAATAACAACCGATCTTGATCCACTTGATAATCTCATTTAAGGTGGAATACAGTTGTCCTTCTAAGATGAACAGTTAAATCAGCTCATCTCACTGTAATACCTACTATCTTTATAATAGAATAGTCAACACCTTCATTATTTATTTTATATTCTATATGATAACCTATAACAAACTAGGTTTTAAAACTATTCTCTTTTATTTATTTACTGTATTTAATGATAATTAACTGTAATAATTAAAAGAGTTACCAAAATATTATGTTGTGTCAAAGCAAATAGCTATACATCACAGTATTTTAGATTTGAGTACAATCTACAGTATCCATTTATTATATTTTGGATCCAAATTCATTAATTAATTGTATAACTATTATATACACAAAAGCGATAATTTTTGGGTTTTACATATAACATAAAAGTTTTTGTGAAAACCATTCACTTTATGTTAGCACGATACTTCATAGAAAAGATGGGTTCATTTTTGTTCACTTTGTAATAATCTATTAATTCCAGGGACAATGATAATAAATAGCTCGGATAATTGGGTGATTATCAGCCACTATACTGTTGCTAAGCCTTTAGTTTATTATCATATCAGTTCATACAATAACTTCTTCAAATTTCCACATTGCGTTTGAAAATAAAACCCAATATTATTGGAGACGTACCTTCAATATTTGCTAAATAGAATCAATGACTATATAATGAATTTGTATATATTTTACAGAAGTGTTTTGAAAATTACCCACATTGGATATTATTAGATTTATTGTTTTGACAAGATAATCTCAAGTTCACCGTATAAAAGTCAGTTCCTACAAAGCCACTTTAGGAAAGCCCTATCGAAAGTGAATAATGATGAACAGGAACTCTAATTTTTATATTCATTTATAACCATGGACTGTTATTTTTCTTAGTTATCAACGTATAGAGCCTTTAAAGAGATTTTACTTTGGAAAATTGAAAAACCTTTTCCCGGTCCATTTGAAGTACATATCGGTCGAAAAGCTTGTGAGTTTAGTTTCTACAGATAAATTTTAATGATTTTTGGCAAGGTAGCATTCAAATCACCGCCTTAAAATTGCAAAAAAAATGGTTAAACCTAGCTTCCACAAAAGAATTGACAATATGAGTAATTAACATTGCTTCCGAACAATGTTCTAAATAACTCAACAGTAAAGATTTTTCCGTGATGCAAGATTTAAACCCTATCCTTCAAAGTGGCGACTTTAAACCACAATATTTTATAGTTCCATCAGAAAATATTTAAGAAACTCTTTATGAAGAGAGCACGATGGTATTTTTTCCACCTTCAAAAGTGGTTCTTCGGAGTTTTCAAATATTTTTTTTCTATGCAAGGGTCAACGCGCCTACCCTAATTTGAACAGCTTCTTTAATTACTGTTAAATACTTGGACTAGACACTTAGAATTGCCAATAAATAAATATCACCCACTCAAGCAAGTATTTGGAAGAATATTAAAAATAAAAACCTGTTCAGTGGCAGCAAACTCAACTAAATGTAACATTTTATCCAGCCGCGCCATCAACATTGCATGATTAAAAAAACGGTTAACCATTAGCGCGCATGACGCAGGTACATGCTCATGTGCATAAACTTAAAATATAATATTTTGAAGTTATACCTATATCATTTTGGTCTCCCAATTATGCTGATCAATATTAGATAGATAATTAGTCTTTAAACGGCGGTTTCTGAACAACATGCTGTATTAGGGATTAATATCAGAGGGTCAATTTTTTGCCTAAAGTGCGATTAACTTAATGGTCAAAGACGCCGCCAAGGTTGCGGGTTCGATCCCCAAAATATTTATTAAAAAGTACTGCATATAGCCCAGTGGACAAAGCGGTTTCCGCGGTCGCAGGTTCGATTCCAGTGTTAATTTTGAGTTTAGTGTGGGTCTAAAAAGTTTTCAAAAGTTTTTTCAAAAGTTCAATTAACTCAATGGTTAGCGCCAATCCCAGAGACCAGGTTCGAAACTTGTAAGTTACAAACAATAATTTACATTTCTTTGGCTTTTCAAGGGTTTGACATAAAAGAGACCCATTGAGGTAACTTGTAGCAAGGATAGGGTTCAAGAAAAAATACTGGAATGGTCAAAATCCCCAGGAAAGGGGGAGGCTACTTTCATAAAATGGTGTTCATGATTACATAAGCAAGTCATATATTATGAACCTATCTGCAAGCGCCATTAGCGATATTAAGCAGGAATAGCGTTGTTATTTATTGAATTCAGGTACCCTTAGAGGGTTGTGGGTTTAAAAACTTACGGTAATTGCCTTCCTTCACAGTTCAAAGGCATTTGAAAAGTCACCTAGAAAATTATTCACAAGTTGCGTAGATTGCAATATGCGGAAGAGTTATTAGGGATAAAATTGTTGGTGTATCAACAATTAACATCAAAGAAAGTACAGATTCTAATGAAAAATTAGCAAACTTCAAAGCCATAAACTAACAAGTTATTATTCAAAACTGATGAAAGTGCAGATGCAGAACAACAACTTGCTACTATAGCCCTGCAAAGTACTGCTTAAAAGTTTCAACTAATTAATGCAACTGAACATAGTGCTGACGCAACTAACTAGATTGCTAGAGCAGTTATTCAAAGTACAGATACAATTACATGGACAAGACCGATGATGCCATCCTGAAAGATGACTTACAAAGAAGTTATGGGGTACGGAATAAACATATTTGTTGATGGTGGTCATATACTTATCATGCCAATGATAAAACATCCTTAGGTAGTTGGGTGGTGAAGGACAAGCCGGTGTCGTTGGTCATATTTTTGATTTCGAAGGGTATCTATTGTAAGCAATTTTTTTTCAAAGAAAGTCCGATGTAGTGTAGGGGCTATCACTTCACGCTCTCACCGTGGGAACCCGGGTTCGATTCCCGGCATCGGAGTTTTTTTTTGTAAAAATTTTCTGGCACCATTTTTTCCTAAGCCTTTTGAGGAGGGGGGGCTGATAATGATATATTTTACTCCAAAAACGATAATTATTGGGGGAAACTACTCTTAATGATTATATAAATTAAAAAAGGAATGGAAATGAATGTGAAAATTGTTTATTCACCAAGGGGTGAATTTATATTAAAATTTGATCAAGATGAATCCGATATCGGCTTTTTTTTTTAAACAATATTGTTTTGTTTTATTATGTTTCATTTTCTCTAATAAGAATTAATCCTTAATTAACTCAAATCAAAGGCGTATTTAGATTTTTGTCTCAAAGTTTTACCCCATTTCAGGAAAGCCAATGGACATAAAATCAAGAGTACTGCGAATAAACCAAGCAACAAACCTGCCCAGTTAGTACCCATATTTTCAAACATGTAACCTGCAAATAATGGGAAAACAGCACCAAAGATAGATCTCATAAATGTGTTGGCAGCCATGGCAGATGCAGCAAATAAAAGGTATGCATCAATGATATAATTCATGGATGGATTGAAAATAGTAATAAGACCGAACCCAGTGAATAAACCGGAAACTGTTGGAACGATCCAATGAACCTTGTGATGATAGTTACCAGTCCAACAGAACCAAAGAAGACCAATTGGGAATGCAAAGGAACCAACAAGCATTGGTGGCAATCTATCTTCAGGTAAGATTTTACCACCACGAGCATCCAGTCTTCTATTGTAAATACGCTCAAACCAAATACAGAAGGCACCACCAATGAATTGACCAATAATCAAACCAAAATATGGTAATTCTGCAACACCAGGTTTCATACCGTAACCATCAGCAAAAACAATTGGGTAAGCTTCTAAGAATAAATAAATCATACCATAAATAAAGGAATTGTAAATGGTAATGAATAAAAGAATTGGTTCTGAAAATAACATTCTAATTGGTCTAGTTAAATTCTTTTCAACAATATCCTTAATAGATAAACTAAATTCATCATGAGGGGCATGAATCCCCCAATTACCAGTAAGTTTTCTAATTTTTCTAGCCTTATAAACTAAAAGAATTGGATGATGAGTTTCCTCTTCCCAAACCAAAATAGTGAAAAATGATGCGCCTGCCAGAATACCAGTAATAAATGCTGTCCATCTCCAACCTAATGATCCATTAGCAACAATAAATGCACCAATAAATGGCGCCATCAAAGGACCAACAAAGACACACATAGAAAATAAAACAATGGCTGTACCACGAGATGAATTACCAAACATATCAGCAAATGAAGCAGGAACAACAACTAATGGGGCAGCACCTAAACAACCTGCAAAGAAACGACAAATAAAAATAGATGATAATCTATCAGAACAAGCAACTGCAAAGTTGAAGGCACAAAAGGTGAAAGAAGAAATGAGAATAACAGGACGTCTACCATAAAGTTCAGATAACGGAGCCCAAATAACAGGACCTGTAGCAAAACCTAAAACGTAAAGAGTGATTGATAAAGTAGAAACAACATCAATAACATGATAAATTTCACTCAATGCAGGAACTGCGGCAGAAAAGATAGCTGAACCAAATGCAATACAAAATGTATTAAACCCGATAATGGAACATTGAGTGACCTTTTTAGCCAGCGGCCAGTTATGCGGATGTTCTGGATCATTAGGACCATCCCAAGAAACACAATAACTTCCGGCATCTGGTAGCATTGCCGGAAATGTTTTACCAGCACCCATAGATGGAATTTTAGCATTTGGATCTGGTTTAGTAGATTCAGTCAATCTTCTTGATAATTCTCTAGAAATATCAACATTACTTTCAGTTCTGACTAATTCATCTTCTCCCTCATTCTCCTCTTCTTCCTCGGGATTATATGCCTGAATTTGACTTGGGTCAGATGACGGATTCGGAACAATAGGGGCACTAGAGCCGCTATCTAAATTATCTTTTTCATTGTTACTACTCAATAAACTACTCATGTTATTCAAGTATGGTGAACAAATATCTCTTATTTATGTATACCCCAGCGAATTAAAAATTTTTTTATGGCACATCCCCAAATATAAATAAAATCCGCTTCGGAACGTCACTTTTACCCAAAGAGGCAAAACTCCGCCCGATGGTATAAGCCAGGTGCGGATTGGATTTTTTCACACTGTGGCCTTACGTAAGCTGCAATGTAGGCGTCCACACAAGTTGTGTAACTTGTACAAAGGGTGTTGACAATGGCAGATACAGCCTCTTCTTTACCCCAAACCCTTTGGGCTAAACTTTCTCAATCTTCTCATCCGGTGGCTTTATTATGCTACCTTTTTTTCAAATTAGCACCCTTATTCATATATCTTTTTGGATTGTTGTTTACATCAAATTACATTCTCTTCTTCATTTTAATAATTTTACTATTGGCAGCTGACTTCTGGAATGTTAAAAATATCTCTGGTAGATTATTAGTGGGGCTCAGATGGTGGAATGAGTCCAATGATTTAGGTCAGACAATTTGGGTTTTTGAAAATGCTGATCCCGAGAGATATATCAATCCAATCGATAGTTACGTATTTTGGTTATTTTCTTATTTAACACCTGTTATTTGGGGGGTGTTTGGTATTATGGCTTTATTAAAGCTTCAATTGTTAAGTTTAATTTTAGTGATTGTTGCTATGTCATTAAATTTGACCAACACTTTGGCTTATTCGAAATGTGACAAATACGGTAAGGCTAATAACATTGCCAATGAAATGATGACGTCTGTTACTGGATCTATCTTTGAACGATTCAATCCATTGAACAGATTCTTTTCAAGTTAGCTATTTAAGCTCCCCTCCCCTCCTCATTTACTTCGCTTACTGCATAAAAGTTACATTATATGACATAAGTTTTTTATATATTAACATTTGGTTGGATCCAATCTGTAGCATTGCGAAGCATTTCAAATGTATTAAAAGTACCCTCCTAAGCCCCGCCCCTCCGCTCAATGAATGCGGATATATCAGATCATATACAGTGGAGCTGATTAGTCAGCATCTCATGCAATTGAAATTCAGCCCTGCCGGCTTATTATTATTGGACTCACTTTGTTTTTCATGACACGGCTTTTTCGGATAAACTGAATTTCTATCTATTTGAACTTTATTGGAACGGAAATTACCTGGTGGATCAAGTTTAAGGTGGTCATAATTTTTTCCTGATATTCAAGCTCGATCCAATAACCATTGCATACTAGTTATATTTCAAACATCACCGCAAAGCTAAATGCAAATATATCTAAAAATTGGCCGGTTTTGTCGTAAAATCATTGATTTTAAATCATTATAATCTGAAAGATAAAATTCAATTTTTATCAAGTTAAATTCACTATACTAATTGATTTTCATTTTTAGATAATTTCAGTTTGATGTATGATTTATGAGTGACTTTGTTACCCTGTGATTTAAAGTTGGATCCAATAAGCTCAGCTTCTTCATAAATACCCTTTTTAAAGGTGTATTTAACAAAAGAACTATTAGAAACGCTTTGAACCCTTTCTAAATTCTCTTTGTCGATCAGGGCTCCAGTAATCCTCACATTTCGATATTCATCTCCAATCGAAAGTTCTTCAAAAGTAATAATCCTTTTAATTAAACTGTAAATGTATTCATCTAACTGTCCATTTGCTGTAATATTCAATAATGCACTTTTCAATCCTTGAATTTCAACCCCCTTTGGAATTCTACTAACCACGGGTATAGGATCAATCCAATCTCCGGCACTGATAAGCAATGCCTTAATAAAATCAGATCTTGACATGGTGTAATCTAAAAGGAAATCCCAAAGTGATTGATCACCAATTTTATGAACAAAATTTATAGCCATCGCTGGATCTTTTAACTCATCAACAATAATTGTAAGTGCCTTTTCATTTTGACCAACCTTGCTAAACATGTAAACCAGCTCTTCACTACATTTATATTCCTCACAAACTTCAATTGCTTTATCAATTGAATAATTTTTATGCTTGCTGATAAACTCATAAAGTAATTCAGGTTTAAATTTTGCATATAATTTAATCATATCATCTTCAAAGTCTTTGATGAATAATTTATCAACCTTTCCAAGCTCTTCCAAGTATAAATAGTTGATAATATCCATTCCGGCACCTTCCATTACTTTCACAATACTACTTGGTGAAATTTCGTGACTATTTTCGACTAGAATCTGAATATTTGTTTTCAAAAATGAATTACCCTCCATTTCTCGTAAATTATCACTTTTAAGAAATTCAGGAGGTACACTGATGAGAATAATTTCTGGTATTTGATTCAGAAATAATTTGATTAAGTGAAATTGATCCAAAAATTCTAGTAAATAAGGATCTTTTAACTTAATCTTATAAGGCACACAGTCTTTAGGCTCATCAATTTCTAAGCAAATTTCAATATATTTTTTGCGTAATTCAGTTATCAAATTAATTTCTTCATTGTTGACTAAATTGATATTTCTATGATCTTTATCCCACATATTTAAATAATTATCCATTTGTAATTTGATATCATTCAAATTAAATAAACTGTGATCCCATTCATTTAAACAATTTAAAAATTTCTTAGTTTCATTATCATGAAGGTAATCAGATAAAAGTGTTTCATAAAATTTTTCGTCCACCTGATAAAATCCATTTAGAAAAGATGTTGTAGGAATTATCTCAGTGGCATTCTTCAAATGGCCTTTTTCTTTTAGTTTGCCTAGCCATTTGTCCCACTCCTTCACTAGCTTTTGAATATAAACTTCATCATCCTTCTCATCAGATATCGCAAGTGATCTAGCCATAAATTCAATTAAATTTTCCCATTGACTAGAAACATAATATTGGTCCAATTGTTTATTTGCAATGAATAACTTTTCGTATTTATCAAGCCAAAAACCTCCTAATTCCCATGCACTTAGATACAACTGCCTATTTAAATACCATTCCAGCCTATCATGCAAAGTAAATTCCTCTACTATAATAGCATCATTAGAGCTCAATAAAATCCAGCTCTTATTACCAGAAAACTGTAAATGATAATCATTAAGACTCAATCCTTGATAATTTTTAAGTTCGATCTCATCTACACTCAACTCATCAAGGGTATTCCTATCTAAGATTTTCAATTCAGGTGGTGAGAATGTTTTGCCTGCCCTTGGAATATAATTTAAAATCATTAAATTATCATTAAAATCAGAAATACCAGCAATCATAGTATCATCTAACTTCATATAATTCTCAATTTCAACTTTTTTGTCACTGTAAATACTTTTAAAACTAGCAGCAGCACTAACAAGTGGTTTCACAGATTGATTTTCACTAATTGAAACCCTGAAAACCCATAAATGATTAACCCATGCAAGTAATAATCTATTTTCATCAATCTTGTGAATTCTAGGCCAATATAGTTCTGGTTGCTGAAATTCTTTTGGTGTGGGTATATGATTTAATTCTTGTTTTGTAGTTATTTGAGCCATATTAACCCCCCTATCATTACACCAAATGACTATATCATCAATAGTTTTGATCATTGTAATTGTCCCATTATTGTCATCTATTGTGAAATCGGATCTTTGACCCAACCAGTTCTTCGTGCAATACAAAAGTTGACCCTGGGTACCCCCACAAAGAAATCCGTTGGTCTTGCTATATTTTCTGTCAAATGCCACCGCCTGTATTGGTCTTTTGAAATCATATTTATTGACATCATTGTTTAAAATAGATCCAATAATCACCGTCCCGTCAATCGAACCGGATATGAAATGTTCACCATCACATTCTATTGAAAATACAGAGGAATTGTGTGCTTTGAATGTCCTAATTGGCGTGAAATTAGGATGACATAAGTGAAGAATTCCAGAATGAGTTGCAAATATTAGAACGTTTTCATTGGCATGGAATGTACTAACGGGGTCTTTAGTAAAAAACCTAGAGGGGAGCTTATCTAACCGTCGATACTTTAAGAGGGGGGGTGTTTCTTCTATTGATTCATCATCGTCATCGCTATCACCTTCTTCTTTCTCTTCTACTGAGTTATCTAAATCATTATCAGGTTGATCAATTCCATCAACTTCAATAGATTGATTTTGATCTTCATTCAAAGTACCTACAGGGCACTTTAGGACCCCTTCATTGCCATTGACCACATCTCCACTGATAAAATCGGACTGGCCCTCTATCATCCTTATTTGATAAAGAAAATTGGTGACAAAATATTTTCCAACTACTTAAATATGGCAATCTTCTTTAATGGCCCGTGCAATTAAGGGCACTCTAATTGAGTGTGACCCCAGTATAAAGTCACTTATTATGAAGCTGAACTCAGACGATCATGGGATTGTTATCGAAGAGTTAGACGACCGTCATCTGCTTATTGATCCTTCAAAGTTGGCATATCTTAAAAAGGAATTGAACGATTACCTTTCTAAAAACACCTTCTCTATTTTCGATGAAGAGCAATGAATCATTTTAAATACCACCTTTTATACATTTGTACATTTATAAATATTTGCTAGTTTTAACCTTCGATTTTAAGTTCATCTTCATCTGTCAGCTGAAGATCATCATTTTCTTCCACTAATAAAAACAATTTTTTAACATTTTCAGCCCAAAGCTTATTAACTTCGTCCAGTTCCATGATTTCTGCAATCAATCCACCATACTGGGTCTCATCCCTCTCACTGAGTTGTGTTATATCGTTATAAAAATCACCGTAAACCTTTATGATTACATTTTGTATACCATCTAGTAGGAATTCAAACACACGTTCATCCTGAATGAATTCCTTGACCCTTATCTTGAATCTTGGTAAATCATCTTCAATTGATTTTCTAAATTGAGTAACAGCCTCACTAACCTCTTTATTTGTGATCTTCGCCTTTTGGTTAATCTTGTCAATTACTTTTCGTAATCCGCTGACAAAAGTACCAGATGAAATGTCGATAAATTCATGAACAACATTTCTCAATTCAATTTGCAACTCAATTCGACAATCAATAAAATCATTAACAACAGTAGGTATAGACCCCCAAAGAGCGTTGAACAAACTTTCATGTTCATTAGATTTCAGCTCAGTATTTGCATTGAAGTTGGTAAATCGGCTAAACAGATTTCTCAATCCACTGAAATCTAAATTAGTTTCCTTTCTAACATGTTCAATATCAAACATATTGATACTATCCTTAAACCATATGAGCGAGCCCATTTGATATAATTTTGTATTAAGGTCATCGCTTTGATTGCCAAAATTATTTTCCAAGGATAATATAGACAAATGAACAATAGAAGCTGTCAAAACATCAAAAACTGGTTGTTTCACTAAGGTATAAATTCTAGTCAACAATTTCACAGCTTTAACAATAGGAGGATAGATTAATTTCGGAATAGAGCCTAATTCTAAATTATCTATGAGATTCTCAGCATCATCATCATCACAATTTTTAACAGGCTCCTTCTTATCCCCCTCCTTTCTATTTTCAATGATTAATTCCCGACCTGTTTTTCTATAATTAACAATATACCTTTCAGCATATATTTGCACTCTAAAGACCAATCTTGTCTGCACATCTGCTAGTATAGGTTTTAAGAGAAGATCATAATCAATGGTGACATAAGTAATATATCCATCTTCATCAGCACTCTTTTCTGAATAAGACTGGAGAGTATCAATTAAATCACAAAGAGTACCAATATTGTTCTCTCTAATAACCTTATTACGCAGTAAATAATATAACGGATCTAAAATATTTTCAAAAAACTTATGCATTTGAATCACATTAGTATTGTTATTAATGGTGTCACTAAGTTGGTTAGAAGGTAAGAAAAATGATTTTTCAAAAGTTTCCAATTCCCTATCTAAAACCTTTGAGAAAAAGGATAAATTTGTTTGACATAAATGTAAGAGTTCATCATTAGGTTTGGTAGAATTCATGTGGAGATCTATAATATAAGTTTTAACAAGATTACCTCTGCTTTTTTGATATTGATTGTAAACATCTTCTAACAAATTTGATGCTTCATCATTATTGAATGATCTTTTATAAAGTTCCACAAATGGTGAGTAAATTAATGTCATTGATTCTGAAAATTTGGTGTGAATTATTGCATTTATTAAAACAGATGAAGTTTTATCTTCAAGTTCTTGTATTGAAGCCAGCGTATCATCCTCAATATTTCTGATTGTTTTAATCAGGTAATTTCTAATTAATGACAATGCCCTAATAAGACATTGTTTAAACCTATATCTAAACACATCAAGCTCCTTATAATCTTGATGGCTTTCATCATTAACAAACTTAATGGCATCATCTAACTTAACTAAAATTTCATCATGAAATGATGATCGAATAACACTTTTATAACTATTAGATTTGTTTAATCTAGTGACAATGGTATCTAAACTTTCAAATATTCTCAACTTGTCTGCCAAGCCATCATGAACATGTTGTAAATCATCCAATTCCCTGATTAAATTGTTTGATTTCAATCTAAATTCACTAGTTTCATTTGTAACTTCCTGGTTAATTTCCAGAAAGTGATCTAAATCCTTGACAATACTATCTACATGTGAAATAAATTTGTTGTTTTCATTCTTGATGAAATGCAATTGATTTAAGAAATCGTTTTCAAATTCATCATCGTTCAATAATACATAATCATCAAAAGAAACATCTAAATGGGCTTTATATGGTGCATATTGAGATTTCCAAATATCTCTTTTCTCCTTAATATTAAATGGATCTAATGTAGTTGATGATGTTTCTTCAACGATGGGATTTGATTCGGATCCAATTGAAAATGACTTTGATCTAGCCAAATGAGTCTCTTTTGAAACGAAACCATTATGTTGATCTGTTTCTTGATTTAATTCCAATACAGGGATATTCAATGCAATGTTGGATACAACAGAACTGGATCTACGTCTATGACCAACCATATCTTTAATATGACATAAGAGATGTTACGTATTCAACAGAGGGCGATAAATTTCTCTACATTTAAAAAATCTAACATATACACATTACGTAATCACATACCATTTCCCCTGTTTGGAATTGAAGTGCCATTCTTTCTTACTATTATTGGCCAAATGATTGACTAAACAATTTGTTAAAACTGTGTTCAAAAAGATACCTCTTTCAAATAAATAGGATTTAATTTCAGATGTGATTATTTCATCATGTTCCAACAAATTATCATCAACGTGGAAATCACAACATTCAACTTTGATCTCATCAAAGCTGTAATCATAAAGACAACATCTATCCAAATACCCGTCATATTCTATATTAATCAAATTAGAATTTTCAAAAAGCAGTATTAAGGATGAGATGATCTTTCTCTTCATCATTATGAAATCTTGCCTACTTAAATCCAAAATTTTCAATATATCTTCCATTTTATCAATACTTCCACAAGTATTGCTAACCCTACTCAAAATTAATTTATTCAGTTGGACTCTTATATTTTCATTTTTCATAATTGTATTCAAGGAAATGGAGCTATTTTGTGATAAAAGAACCAAAAATACTGAGCATTTGATTAATTCAGTGGTTGGGATCAATATTTGATCATGAAAAATAATAGGCCTTTCATTCAACTGATTACCAGCAGTATTTGCATCATTAAAGACCTTTTTCCAACCACCAAATGATAATTGCCATTTATTACCTGTTTGATCCCTGTTGAATGAAACAGCCTTGAGTAAAATCAAATCCAAATATTTATCCGTCATATCGTAACTAACGGTTTGCTTTAATAATATTTTCACTTGATTAGAAGATATAATTGAATTCATAGCCAATAGATCCATTTTACGTTCTATGATTGACATCATCTGTTTTAATGGTTCTAGCAAATAGTCATCTCCTGAATTTTTAATGAGAGCTAAATTGCAGAACTCTGTTAAATTGTCCTTTAGTAATACCAGTTTGCATAATTTAAAATTGGTCACATCCCATCTTGTACAAATTTCTTCATCACTTGATATAGAGGACCAAGAATTGATCATATTTGATGTTAGGGCATTAACCAAAATTCTCGATATCCTTTCATCATTTTGCAAATCCTCAATAGAAATAGAAATAATATTAATCAATGAATAAGAAATCATTGATTCCAAAATTAATAGTTCAACATCTGAGCTGTTGGGTATTTGTAGAGGTTCTGAAAATTTGATATTCAAGTAATCTTCAAATGAGCAATCTAAATCTTTAACCCAAGTACGACTAATAATTGTGTTACCCAATTCCTTATCATCATCAATTTCGATTATGGATTTATCTGAAAATGAAATGACGATATCCAGGTCTGATATTTTTAAGTGTGCCAGAGGGTCAAATACCCAAGGAACGTCTATAATATTTTTTGTTTGTAAGCATAACTTCCACCACTCTGTTTCAACGGCCAAATCTCCTGGTTTCCCCACAATTGAAGCTCTAGTGGTTATCAACTCCATTGAATCATATATCAAATTGATTTGACCCCAAACTTTCACTTTGGTTCCTATTGGTATTGACAAAGTGTCTGCTTCTATTTTCATAAATTCCCATACCTGTGAAGACATTCTTGCTATAATTGGGTGTGGTGAAGTACCATCTTCAATAAACAACAAATATTCGTCGTTTGTTATTTTACCTCTAGGAACAAATATCCCATTGACATTCTCAAAGAGACCATTGCTATTAGCACCAGCATTCCTGGTACTGAAATTATCCGATTTATCGGAAAATTCAGCTTCCTGTATATTCATCACTTTACCTAAAATACAAACATCCCTTATTGGCCAATTACCATACATCAATATTCTTAATTTTTCATACCTTTTGTAATTATGGTAATAAACCTCCTTCAACAACTTCAATCTTTCAATCTGGGTAATTAAGATGGGAACATGGCTTTGATTATTTTCAACAATATTTACAAGTTCATCATATTGAGTTGAATGTTGTTTATTGTAAGATAATGATGGCATAGTTGGTGACATATGGAATGTATTTGGCATATAAAAATGAACAGAGTCTCTTACAAATTGAACATGTGATAAATGAGGAGCACTGTCTAACTGGCTGTTGCGTTCCAAATGGCGAATAGTTCGTGAAATCCGGTCATCTGTCATAAATCAATGACATTTAGGGTTAATTTAAGGAGTAGTAAACAAACCGTTACGTAAGCGCGTGTTAACTTGCTCTTTGACTATGCATACCAATTTAAAGTGGTATTAGACGAGGAATGAACGCATATATTACAAACATAGCATATATAAATCAATAACAAGACATTAGTTAGCGGAGAATGTTAAGAAAAAGGGGATGAGTTTTGTTTCATTTTATGAAAAATGTGTAGTGTTAATGAAAACTCGGATATTTCCGTTTATCAAAACTATCTTCTTCTTCTAATTCAGGAATGGTTGCACCAATTACCTGTCACATTCTTGACACGACACTTGGATCCCCCGCTAAAAATGTCCTTTGTGAAATAAGTTACCTACAGGGATCACAAGAACTCCCAGTGGGGACGTCATCTACTGATAATGATGGTAGAGTCAAATCTTGGGTGTCACACACAAATAACAGCATAATTAAGTTTACTGATGGCGAATGGATGGAACAAGATTTAAAAGCAGGTATTTATAAAATTAGATTCCATACCAGTGATTATTTTAAAGCTAGTAACAGAAATACATTCTTTCCATTTGTTGATATCGTTTTTGAGGTTCCAACTAATTTTGATAAACATTACCATGTCCCATTATTATTAAGTAACTATGGGTATTCAACTTATAGGGGTAGTTAAATTAATGTTAATATTGCTTTCTTTCTTTTTTTAATTTTAATAATTATATATAGTATTTGTATAATTTATTACACCTTCAAATAATGAGTATTTTGAACACTTGAAGGGTGAATAATCATTTCTCTTTTAGCTTGATTAATTTCCCTTCTAATAGGTATAAGATTTCTTGGATAATAAGTGACCATTATTGAAACCCTTTTCATATCAGGATTGGAACGATCATAATCATTATCGGACCAAGTTTCAACACAATTTAAATGAGAATTGAAATTTACATGAGTTTGAGCGTCATTTTTATGATGAATCTCTCTTGATTTAATACAACTGTTCAGATCATGCAAAAATCTATGGTTTGGTGAATAAATTGTCGATTGTTGCTTTCTGCTTTTTAATTGTTGAAATATTTTAGCATTATATTTCAATTCTAATGATGTATCAGTTGGTGAAGATTGTACGTCAGATGCTAAAGAATACATACTAACTCTCCTTTTTAAAGTCTTTGCCAATCCTGTTCTCATTTTAACTGGTTCAATTTGTTTAGAATTGAAAAATCCAGCTTCATACATCCCCACAGTGGTTGACAAATACCCCAAGTCTTGACTCTCCAATTGATTTAATTTATCCAACTGTGATATATATAGGGGATCTGAACTACTAACCGAAGTGAAAGTAGTGTTAATGACATTATCATATTCATCTTCATCTTCATCTTCATCTTCTCTATTTATTTTATTATCATTAAAATTGGGCTTGCATGTTACGATTGCTCGCTGTTGATTCCATACCAGCTAATGGATATTCAGCGGATCCCTCTTCTAAAACAGGTGACTTAAATCTCATTGGTTTTTGTGGTGAATTTTTAGCACTCACTGATTGGGAACGAGTTTCAGATCTAGTACGACTCAAACTCTTGATTGAAAATCTAGATGATCTGCGTTGATGTCTATCAGGTCTTTCATCAATATCATTCCTTCCAGGAACAATTGAAGAGGTAGAAGTGGAAATAGAGGAAGATGAAGGTGTTGTCTTATTAATTGAAGACTCTGTTGATGATCTTTTGAATGAGAAAATACGCTTCAAAAGTCCTGGTTTAGATTTGGTATTGGTTCTAGTAATTGGATTATTGCGTTGCGGAATTCCTGATTGATTTGAGGAAGTGGAGTTTGCATTTATAGGGGAGACAGGTGATGATGGGAGAAGAGGAAGGGGGACAGGCATAGGAACAGTGGTGGGTTGGGTATTATTGATACTGATATTGGTGACTTTCTTATTTTGAACAGGAGGAGTTGGTGTTGGAGTCGTTGCTGAAGATGAAGATGAAGACTTTAAATTTCTATCAGATTTCTGTACAGGTTGTGACGACCCATTTGAATGATTAAGATTATTCTCCAAGATGATATTTGATTTACTTGATGAATTCAGCTCTGAAGTAGATGTAGAGTCAGTGATAGGAGATGTCTTTAAATTGTTCTTATTTAAATTGTTCTTTTGAAATGAATTGGAAGAATTAGACGAAGATGAGGTCTGAGGTTGGGGGTATTCTTGAACAGGTTCATAATTATTTTGATTAATATTGATCTGATCATTAGTATTAGCATATTTATTGTTCTTATATTGATGTCCGTTTGGGATTCTTGAAGAAGGGGGCTGAGAATTTGGCCTAGATCTATGTCTTGAACGACTTCTATTATGGGATTGACTATGAGAATGGTGGCGATAATGTTGTTGCTGACTATAGGGATCTTGATTTTTCTGTTGCTGTTGCATCTGTTGCATCTGTGGTTGATACTGATACTGTAGCGGTTGTTGGTATTGAGAACCGGATTGGTCCTGATAATGGTAAGGCTGTTGCATATGTTGATTTTGGTATTGATATTGATATTGATATTGGTTTTGATATTGAGATTGATGATATTGTTGATAATAGTCTTGCTGAGGATAGATTTGTTGAGGATATTGCTGTTGTTGTTGATTTTGATATTGTTGTAAAGTTTGTTGATGGCTATAATATCTTGACATTTTACCTAAAGCAGACACTGGTTTCTTCTGTCTTAACATGAATTTGTCTTCAACATCAAGCATATCGGACACAGATCCAGATCTAGGAACCGTTTGAGGGATCGAAGTTACAGATGCTGCCATAGATTGCTTCCTTTGATGGGCGTTATAACTCATGCTACTTTCCAAAGGACAAAGAAACGAAAATCAGGAGTGGTTTTAAGGAGAAAAAAAATAATGTAAAAATAGAATAGAGACGAGTGAAGTCAAGTCAAAGCCGTATTTGAGATATAAGTGGGCTTAATTAACATCACATCACCTTCTGTTGGGCTTCCAACATGTCCATAATATATAAATGGAGGACATCAAAACAACGAGGAGCGTGCCTATTTCCACGAATTTCAAATGTGTAATTTGACCAACAGGAAGATCAATTTCTAATTTTGACGAGGCTTTGTTCTGTATATGGTAATACCTCCATTCTATTGAATCTTCTAGTTTAGACTTCCCCAATGTTCCATCTTCATAATGGAAGGAATGGGTAATAGAGGACCATCTGGCTTTATCATTCACTAAACATGACCAATAAAGTTCACCAGCTGTAATTTTAACCTTTTGAACACCTGAATTATTAGGTGCACCATAACGTAAATGAAGTGGTAGTTGGAATCCACTGTTGGTAACAACACATCGTTCATCAAGAACTAAATGAACAGTACTACCAAACTCCTCCACTTTATAATCCGGTAATTCTAAATCTATATCGCCATTATTAGACAATTCCAATGATTTAATACATGAAGTATCCCCCACTCTACCAATTAACCCCTCTAATTGATATTTATCTACAATGAACTGTTTGGGGAGGTCTATATCAAATCTTAATTTACATTTTGTTTCAGGTTCAAATGGGAATAATGAATTATCTATCAAGGTGACTGAATAAACTGGATGCATACCATGTGGTTTAATGAATTCATGAATTGTACTCCATCCATGATGTAAAACTTGCTGTGGCATGGGGAAAATTAAAGTGGGGATCAACTCTAAATCTGTACTTTCCTTTAATGATGCTCTCACACCCTCAAGAGATCGATCATGCGATTGATCGTTAGAATCCACTTCAAATAACAAAGCAAACTCAGATCTCATTGATGAGTCCAGTCCTATCTTGGGAATGTCTACTGTCATTAATGAATCGTAATTAAGATACAAGATCAATTCATCTCTATGAGAGATCAATTCTAATGAATTGTAATTTGATAAAATTGATTCATCTTGATTTGAAAAATCAAAGATTGATCCCAATGCAGGTAATAATGATGGAATTGAGTTGTTAAAATCACAATATCTCCACCATTCATGATCAAAAATCATATGGGGAGTATTGTCATCCAAATTAAGTCCTAATATTGTCCATACTTGTTTTAATAAATCATGTGATTGTTTTTCATATTCACCTAATGTAGTTGCTCTTTGGGGGGCAGCAGATAAACATAAGGGCCCATTTATATAAGGTGACATCAATTTCTTTTCTCCTGATTCATTCAAAACATGAGTTAAATGGAACCAAGATGTCAAATTATCGGGTAAATCTATTGATATCTTGACTTCGAGAGACACTGGTGAATCCATTGAAATTAATAAATGGGTCTCATTCTGTCCCACACCTCTAATGATGGTTCTATCATCACTAGAAGAATGGATTAAGTATCTGAACATTGATTAAACAGCACGAAAGCCTACCAGTACAAGTTAAAAACGGAGTGATGTGATTGGCGCTTACGTAACGCCGTTTCCCTCTTTTTGCCTCCCATTTCAAGATGCTCAGCCAAAGGGGGGTTTTCTCCTCTTTTCCAACACCCATTTCCTTTTAAAGCCAGCAAAGAGGCGTTGTTTTAGCAGCTTGAATTGGGGTTTAAACTTTTGGTATTGGTATCAATGTCTTGGGTGTCTCATGTACGTTCTCCAACAAGAAGGTCCTGCACTGTTACTGTTTTAAATAATAACAGTTTTGGTAATGAACACAATCAGTTCTTTGATATAATACCCGAATCAGAATTAGAATATTTAGAAAGGGCCTTAATATTACAGAGTCCTCCTTTACAAGAGCATCGTTACTTAAATTACACGTATCAAAGTATTAATCACATGATTAAAAGGACTTCCTTTGATTTCTTATCGGATGGTAACAATACTCCCATAGCAATAGATACATTGTTTAGAGATCATATATCATCACCAAATTGGACACCTCCACCTTCTAACCACTTTTCTGTTTATTCCATCTCAAATAAGGAGGAGCTTAACATTTCAACAGCATCATTGATTTCTACTCATTTCCCCACCACCACCACCACCACTACATCAACAGCAGCAGCAGCAGCAACTATAAGCACATCATCCCCAATTAAATCTAAAAAAAGAGGTTTAGAGCCCCTTAACATCCATCACTGCCAACCTATTAAGAGACGGCTCTCATCAATGGGGTCATTAATTACAAACAATTTGGAATCTCTGTTGTTCTCAAGTGAATGGATAAAGAAAAATGATTCTTTTCACACCAGCTTTCATATAACGCACCCTAATTTGTCTTTCATACAGTTCAAACAAATTATTAAGGAAGCTGAAAGCCAGCAATTGAATTTGAATCTGGTTACTTCGATATTGAATCTATTGAATCTCAAAAATTTGAATGTCAAATTAAAAATACTTGCCAAATCAATCGGTACTTGTCCATTGGGTTTCAATAATTTTATAGACCCTTATTTGGATAGGGGTCTAATTATTTCTGAATTGGTTAACTTAAATGCTCATTCATGGTTGATTGTTAAAAATGGTTATTTCAAATTTCAACAAAATTCAATCCTTTCATTTTTTGAAAACTCAAAGGAATTAAACGATTATTTCAATTCAATGTCTTTCCAATCCTCTCAATCTCTTTATGAAGAAACTATGAAAAGGGTTTTTATTTTGTTGTCGTTTATTGATTCTCTTTCGTATTTCATTAAAAGTAAAGGTGTCAGCTCAAATGAAGAGTGTCAATTCTTGAACAACCTTTATAATCATTTAAGCTGTGAAGATATTAATGAAATTAAAAACACTATCAAGTATAGTGAAAATCTATTGAATTCTGATGAAATGAATGTCTTAATCAACATCATCTGGTTAAATGAGGACCCCTGCGTCAAATATGCATTTAGTGTTTGAAAATCAAGAATCTGTGTGGTTAAATTGATTCCTTTTCCACTTTCCACTTTCCACTTTCATATTTTTGTTGATTTATCTTTTTCCACAGTCCCCTTTTGGTTATAATTTTATCTCTCAATTTTAATTTCATGAGCTTTGTGCCCTCTCCCTTCCGATGTAATATTTTTCTGTTATTACAATATTTTCTTCATGAACATGCATAATTTATCTCCCCAATTAAGATGATTGAACAGTGGTTATATCAACGTCTTAAGGCATCACCACATTTTCATCAGATGGTGCGACATATATATGCCACTATGAATAATTTACCACCCCCTCCACCATTAAATGCCTCATCAAATACCCAATTTTATAATTCAGCATTGAAACCAACAAATTCACAAAGATTTAAAGCTTATGTCATTGTTTGGAGACAAGAGATGAAGAACTCCTTTTTATTTAAAAAATGAAAACTGAATGAAACGAAAAAATACAATACGTATTAAAATTTAAAATTAAAACATATAAAGAAAACAAAAGATTCGAATTAAATTTAATTAAATTGTTGCATTTTTAGAATTAAATGCATCCTTTGGATTATTAAATGCACTTCTTGATGTTAATGCGACATCGTTCTTCATAGTGACTAAAACTTGATCAACATGTTTTGCAAAGTCACCCATAACAATATTATCACCATAAGCTCTTATCTTAATTGGATATTTTTTACCTTTAATTGCATTTTTCATATCCCAAATAAATGAATATTTACCCATTGAACTAATAATTGTTTTAGATAAATTATCAAATTTCGCAGGTGTAAATTTAATATCATTTCCATAAATTTTCATTAAAGTTGCCATATGTCCCGGCTGAAGTCTTAATCTAGTTGGTTCTGGTTTTGAATCTATTGGGAATGATCTACTAAACCCTAATTCACCTTTAAATTTGCCCTCTTTAATTTGTAAATCAATTAAAAGTAAATATGTTCGACATGTAGCGATTAAATATCTTCCATTTAATGTTACATCAAGTGCATAAATTTCATCTCCAAGTGGTGGTAATGCAGTCTTTGCATTTTTACCTAATTTATCATATAATTTAATAGATCCATCCCTTGCTGCAATAGCAATAAGTCCATCAATTGTAGTTGTAATGGCAGTAATTCCTAATCCTGTCTTATATTCTTTAAATTCATCACTTGAAATAAACCCATTTTTCATTCTTTGATCAACACGAAATAATGCTTGTGATGTAGCACCTAAAAATGAATCTTCCTTATTAATACCTGAATATTTAGAATTTGTTGTAAATACTTTAATATCTTTATTTAACCCATCTTTAGACATTTCCCAATCTTGAACAACTTTGCCCTTTTCTAAATCTAATGAATGAAGAACATTTAATTTAGATTTATCTTGAATAACCATAACAGAATCACTATTCATTAACATCATTTGATCTGGATTAATTCTTGAATACTTATTAGAAGAAATATTATTAATACTTGTAGCAAATTCCAATTCCTCATCTGTTTTAAAGATCCCTAATTTATCTCCCCTAGAAACAAATGCTCGATCAGTCACTAACCCTACTTTCAATCCTGAATTCATTTCATTTTCTTCATCAGAATACTTCATCCCAATATTATAATTCATTTTTGATTTGGAATTTTGTTCTGATTCATTATCATCATCATTATTATTATTATTATTATCATCATCATCATCATCAGTTTCATCCTCTTCTCCTTCAGTCGTACTAAGTTTGATATCCCCCATGGTTCTACTTAAATAATCATCATCAGGATACTCCCTGCAATTTTTGCTTTCCCAAAGACATTTCACAAAAACGTCTTGAAATGATTGAAAGTGGGATTGTTGAACAAATGCAACCTTCCAAGTATGAACAGTTTTTGGTACTATTTGATTGAAAATAAATGAAAAGGATTCTATTTCAAAGGTTGGATTAATGTTTTCACTTATGGTTGTTTGAACTAGAACTTCAGAGTTATCCTTATTAATAATTTCTAAGAAATAATTCCAACCCTCTAATTTCAAAATAATAATTTCAGAATTGGCATTTGCTAATTTAAAAGTAGATTTCAGATTACTGAAAACAAACAATTGACATGGCATTTGATTTAAATTGGATCCAGTCCCGACTCTTGATTCTAACTGGTCATCTGCATCGAAAAAGAGGTCCTCATCATCATCATCATCATCATCATCATTGTCGTCGTCCTCATTATTCAGCTCTACTTCAGGAACAAGAGCAGGAGTCTCATCATCACTTTCAATAGAATCAGGCACCACATATAATTCAATATCTGATCTCTTAATAACGAATTCTTGAAGTTGTTCTAATTCCACATTTTCACTTGATTTATGGTATTTATTTTCATAAAGACATTTATAAACTGCCAACATGAATTGATCAATGACTGAATATGGCACATCTGAACTGATTCTATATTCATACATATCACCAAAGTCACCCTGGGGATCCCTCCAAGTAATAATTCTTTTCTTGTTTCTTTCAAACAAGCAAATTAACGAATTTTGCTTCAAATCAAATGTTTCTAATATACTAGTTTCAGCAAATTCGCCCTCTTCTTCATTTTCTTCATCCTCTTCATCATCGTCATCTTCAATTTCCGATTTCCAAACAACCAATTGTCCATTTTTTAAAGATAAAACAATATCGTCATTAGAAAGACACTCGCTCTCACTTTTAGGAGAATTTGGCGTCCGAATAAGGTAAAGTTGACCCTGAGGAATCATTATTGATTGTTCAATGGTATCTAAAGGCGTACCATGGAAAAACCTCTTAACAATTTCCATTTTTGATAAGAAAATAAGGCTTTAATATAAACTTTTGTCAATTTGCACATTGGCTTTTAAAAAAAAAAAAAAAATTTTTTCCTTCTCTTTAAATGAAATTCTATGATAGATAAATGATGTTCCAATATGTTAGATTTTTTAGTTGTGGAGCTGGGTTGCTTTTAAAGGAGAAGAAGAGGCCGATAGAATGGAAATTACCGGATTTAAATAAACTTCCAGGTGGCTTCAGAGGTAAAATATATAATAAAAGAGATTGGAATCAATATTTAGATCAACATACCCAAATAAATAGTAAGGAGGAACCATTGTCATTAAAGACACCACCAAAGAATTGGAGAAAGATGAATATACCAGAATATATGAAAAATAAATACGCTTTAAGAGAAAAGAAGCTTGAAATGGGGGTTAAAGGTCAACAAAATCAAAGGAAATTAAGTAGGAAAACTATACAAGGGATCAAGTTATTACATGATAATTTTCCCCAAGAGTTAACAACAGATAAATTAGCACAATTCTTTAAAGTGTCACCCGTGGCAATTTCCAAAATTTTGAAATCAAGATGGGAACCTAATGAAGAGGAATTCAATGATTTGGAAAGAAGATGGGAAAAGCATACTAGAAGAAGAGCAACTAATTTGATGATTGAATCCCAATTTAATGAATTCATTAAGGAAAAGGAGAAACAACTCAATATGGAAATTCCTGAATTTTTCAAAATGGAATTATATACCATATATAAATCCAGTGGTATTGATCATTTAAAGGAGGACTTTGATGATTTGAATGATGCTAGAATTGCTAAGGAAAGATCAAAGGAAAATGATCTTGTTAATGAAATCAATTTATAGAATATGTTTATGTTTATGTATGCGTGTACGCATGGAATTAAAGTTAATGAATTAATGACCTTATTTCATTCAAATCACCCTGTAGAATATCTAAATAATTGTTTTCATATTGGTAACTGCTGCTACCAACTTCGAAATGTGAAACAGGTCTTTTAAATATCATTTCACGGGGGTGTTCACTAGTAACAATATCTAAATAACTCTTGAATTGCTTTGTTTGAAGTAATAACGAATTCATTTCATTGTTACCACCAATACCCATTGATCCATCCCATTTGTTATATTGTGGAACTGGTAACATTTCTAATGACATTTTTAAACTTTTCAATTTAGAAACAAGTGAATCCATACTTTGTTGACCTCTTTGATGTAATGCCTCAAAAATTGGTCTTTGCTCTCTATTGTTGTCAAATCTCACCTCCCTTTCATTAGAATTACTCACTTGTAAATCATCAGTAATAACAGTTCGATCAGTTAATTGCCTTCCATTGTAAGAAACATTAACCTTTGGTGGGTTTTTAACCATCTTTTGTAAACGCAAATTCAATGATTTCAATTGACGGAAAACATGATTCTGAAGCTGGAACCTGTATTTGAAGGATAACTCAATCTGAGGTTGGATAAGAAACTTAGCAACCAAATAAATGATAATCACTGTAGAAATGGTTCTCCTTGAAAGCAATGCAATATGTTTTAAAAGGGGGTGTCTTCTACCAATACTAATACCCTCTACGTTCTCCGGAAATGTTATAGCTGCAACACTAACCATACCTGTAACTCAAATTTAGGATATCAATCCGGTCGGCTAATAAGAAAATGTGAAAACGAAAAAGGTTTGCTCATGATGATGGAGTAAATTAAATTAAAATTTTAGCTACATTTATTTATAAATAATTAATCATTTTCCTAACCAGTCTTTCTGTAATGTTACTATTTTTCTTATCAATCACAATATCAAGCAAATTCAACCCACATAAATCGAAATCTCTCTTTTGGACAACTGCTGGTTCCTCATCAATATCCATCAAATCATCTTCATCTTTTGGTTCTTGAATAAACCCAAAGAAATCATCTTCCACCTTCTGCTTCACTTCAACAGGTTCTGGTTCACTTTTTATTCCTTCGGCAACCACCGGTTTCGCAATTCTATTATAAATTAAATTGTCTATGGTCACCTTACCACCTTGATGAAATTCTTTGATATTCACAAAGTCCTTAACCCAGTGACTTAAATCAGCATTCGTCTTCCATTTAGAATAAGTAATAATCAAAAGAGCCATAAGTTCATATGCAAGTTCTGAAGCCACTTCCGGATTAGCAATCATATTAATCAATTCAGAAAATAATTCATCTATTGGTAATGGTGACTTTTCAATACTTTCCCAAATGGATCCTAAATCAAATATCGAGTCAATCTTTACATTTTGATCATCCTCATTAACGTGGAATGATTTAATTAATTGCTTAAATGTGTTTCTAATATTATTTGGTTCAACAGGTTTGGTGAAACCAGATTTAATATTAGGATCATCATTAAATGACTTCCAAACATCATTGTTGACAATATCTTTAACTAGCCCAATAATTAATTTCATTTCCTTGTTTTCAATACTGGAATCATCCAAAAGTTTCTTGATACAGCGCACTAAAATGCTTGAAGCCTTTTCATCATTAGTTTTCCATCTGATATTACATATTTCATTGATAATATTTGGTAACCAGCCTGAAAGGAACCCCTCTCTAAAATAATCCAATCCATTATTAATCATTTCATCATCGACCCATCCATATCCATAGCATTGGATAGCACTGTGCATAATTTGTGGTAACATTTGAGCATATTCCAATGGTGAACTCAATTTAATCAGTTTATCAGAAATACCCTCTGTATTTGATGGATCAAATAATAATAAGACCCATTTATTGATAATGGCTTCATTGTTGTTGACTTCTAATGGATATGGAGAATACGTCATTACAGATAAAGTATTGGAAACTTTCAAATCCATTATTGTTTTAGTTGTTAATGATAATGAATACTTTTTAATAATGAATTCCACTAAAATACAAATAGTTGAAATATCTGTATAATACGATTGAAAATTAGATGAATCATCCATTCCAAGCCCTATATCATCCATAAGATCAGGAACATGGGACTCATTAAGATACTGATCCGCTGTATTGGTACCGCTATTGGGCTTTTCATTCACATGACTTTCAATAAATTTCAATAACGGTGTAATGAATTTATATGGTGATACTGATGACAATAAAAGTGCAGTAAATATATCATGATCAATACAAAGACAAATAAGCAATCTTCGAAGCCTTAACGTATCATTGGTATAAATAAAGGTTAGCATTGCATCGTTGACTAATTTGTTGAACTTTTGACGTAATATAATATGAGGTTTAATATTTGCTAGCAGGAGTTCAATATTGGTATCACCCAGAGATATAAATTCGGGATTAGCTTCAATTAATTTTTGTGTAAATTCGTGATTCAGTTCATCAACAGTCATTGGTAATGGGTTATTTGTAGTGGATGCTAACGTGCCAAAGACAGAATTAGAAGGCTTTAGTAATTCCAATTCTATTAATCCCTTTTCTAACTCCAAAAGTATATCATGATGTTGTTTCCATATATACGGATCTGTAGTTTTGATTGTGTTTAAACAACTTTCAAGTTTTACCTGGTTAATTTTGAAAACGCTTTTCAAAATGTTTGGTAACGTCCAAATGATATATTCTCTCCAAATAAACTTTTTAGATGGTATGGACAATTCTAATCCATGGAAAAGTCCAGAAATCAATTCATTGGTCATAAAATTCATTGCATCCGCAATCGAGACATTGGATAGATTTAAAAGTGACTTGAATTCTAAAGCTTTTGATTCATCAAATTCATTAAATTCAACTGTTATATTTTGATTTAACCAAATGAATTTCTTTAATTTTAATGCCTTTGCATTATCTTTAGCACCTGTTTTATTAGATTCATCGGCTGTAGAAGGCATTGGAGTTTCATCATGATAATTGGCTCGAAGGGCCAAGGATTGATACTTTTGCAACGCATTTTCTAAAATATATGCCTCCCTATCATAATTTAGACTCTTTAACTTATTCAAAAAGTTGGCTATTAGGATCACTGAGTTTTCAGGTAACTTTGTTTCCTCACATGATTCTAAAATCTTTGAAATAACTTTAGTAACCATCAATAATAAATTATGATATTGAGAAGAGTCATCATCATTGCAATTCTTGTCATAAATGTATTGTAAAAACACGTTAAAGTATTCAGATAGAAATAAATTGTTTAAATATAATCCCCAGTTGATTTTATTTGTATCCGTTAATTGATTTAAACAAGTTAAAGTCTCCAATTGATCAGATAAATGTAATGTTGGTAAAATTTTGAAACATGAATTGAAATCTTCACCAGTGTTATTAAAATCAGAAACAATCAGTGTTTCATAAATATACTTTCTTAATAATGACCAATGTGATTTAGGGTATAGAGAGAATTGGAAAAGGTATTGAAGCTCTGAATTCTCCTTTTTATGACGATAATCATTCAAAAGTTTAATGAATACTTTAGGATTATATCCTCTTTCCAAACAAACATTAATGACCCTCTCTAAGGTTGCCATTGTCGTTGGGAAACAAATAATCTTTGATTTATATACACATTAAAATTTAACATTTCCTCTCTTGTTCGCATTTTGATATTGAAAGAAAGGGATTACGTAACAAGGTTATATAATATGATGGATGGGTCTAATATTTACAGATCTATAAATGTACAAGCTAACCAGGAAAGAAGAAACGACCCCACATACCAAAGTAATGGTCCAAAACAACATCTCTAATTCTAGTTGGGGTAAAAAGAAAAGCAGACATTGGAATTTCAATTTCCTTTGATCTCTTTAAACAAAGATCAGATGCTTCCTCATCTCCAATTTGATGAAACATTGTTGATAAATTTAAGAAGCCCATTTTGGCAATTTTAGCAGAATTATAATTCATAGTGGAATACATACTTGACACCTGAGCCGATTCCTTTGCCAATTCAATCGCTTTATCTCTATGATTTTGTGACCAAAGAAGTTCACTAATTTGCATGTTAAGTAGGGGAATCCTTTCAAATTTCAATTCCATTAACCTCTTTTCACCAGCTTGTGATAAATTAGATTTCTTGGCATATAAATCATCAGAATCATATATTTCATTAAGATCATGATATTCGCTATCAAGAGCTCTTAAATCTGCTAATAAAATAGATAATGCCTTATTCATATACGTCTTTTCTCTTGTTTCAGTGTAAAAGGATGCTAATTCTAAAAGGGTATTTGTTAAATTATTAGAAGATTCTTCACCTGAGGGGACAATGGCAATATCAGTAGATTCAAGATGTGACGACTTGAATTCATTTTCAATAACAAGTTGAATAGACTGATATATCTTCTTTTCAATATCAGTAAATGGTGCACCATTGAATTTCATCATTTCAGCTTGAATTCTTAATGCCTTGTTCTTAAGAGTATAGGATCCCACCCTTTCATGTGCCAAATCCTCATAATGCTGCACAAGTTGGAATGCTCTAGAAATAACAAACATAACATCCTCATATTCAGTCTCCTTTAATGTCAAGGCGTATCTGAAGAGCAAATCACAATACACTGCAACGTAGTTTAAATCTCTCTTTTCATAATACCATTTGTCTAACTCTTTTTCAGATAAAAGAACCTCATGAACGCTTAAAACACTTTCAGAATCATCGATTAATTTGTTTTCCTTTGCTAAATCTTTAATACAGTTATAATAATTTTCATTGGCTTTTTCTTCTTCTAATTTAATAGTTTCATTCACAATACCAGTTTTGAATTCAGAGTTAACCTTCAGCCCAAATTTCCAACTAGAGTTTTGAATCGTTTCTAAATATCTATCAGTCAAAATCGTTAGCATCACATTAAATAAGAAGTTTAACACAGTGAATGCTACCACACATAAAACCAATCTGTATCTCCACTGACTATTACCGTTTTCTTTTAGCATGTTTTTAAATACCCTAATATTTGTGCCAACTTTCCAAAATGGCGCCTTTTGGAGTCTTGAATGATGGAACAATCTAATATTTATTGGTATAGAATTAGGCCTCATTTGAATCGGGGAAAGGGCAATAGGGCGCCGTAAATTTGGTCTCAATATTGGTCCAGGAATTATTAACCCTATGGAGGTCCTTTTTGGGAGAAATAGTTTCAGCATTTGCTTAATATTGCCTATAAATCATCAATTGACATTTATACCAGAGAACTTTTTTTTTCTGTGATACCTGCCCCTCCTCCTTTCCCAATGAGGCAATTTATGCACTTACAAAAGTGCGGTGAAAAATAATGTCCTCTTTGGGAAACACGTGTCAAAATATATGCTCAGCATGATTGCACCTTCACGTGCAAATAAAACATGTGAAAGGCGTATTATAAAAGAAGATAATAATCTCCCAATGATTTTCGTTTAACTTTAGTTTAAGGGTAATGGACATCAACAAACTCAAAGAAACAATTGCTAATTTACCACCATCAGCAGTTGCTGTGGGGTTATCCACTTTATTGACATTGGTATTGATCCCTTTCCTCTTATCAACAAAATCTAGAACACTAATTCAGTTTTGTTATTATTGTTTTATTGCACCATTTACCCCATTTTCTAAAAGGAAAGCCAACAATTCAAATGGTCAACAGTCTGCATTAGAAGCCTTTTATGCAGCTCAAGCTAAAATTTATGATGCCACTAGAACAACCTTGTTACATGGTCGTGAAGAATCTATTCAATTAGCGGCTTGCCATATTGCAAAACAAAAGGATTTGATTTGGGTTGATGTTGGTGGCGGTACTGGTTGGAATGTGGAATACATGAATTCAGTTTTGCCCCTAATGAAACATTTCAAGGCAATCTATATTGTTGATTTATCGCCTTCTTTATTGGATGTTGCCAAGAAAAGATTCGAATCTCTTGGTATTACAAATGTTCATTGTATTTTAGAAGATGCATGCACCTTTGTTGTGCCACATGAATCTGTTGACTTAGTCACCTTTTCATATTCTTTATCTATGATTCCAACATTCCACTCAACGGTCGATCATGTTCAGCAAATGCTCCACAAAAATGGTATCATTTGCTGTGTTGACTTTGGTGTTCAATCAGATGTAAATGTTACTGGTCGTGCCAACTGCGTTGGTGGATTGACAAATAGACACACCCCATGGGTTTTTAGAGCATTTTGGAGATTATGGTTTGAAGCTGATCGTGTCTTTTTAGATCCTGCTAGAAGAGATTATTTAGAATACAAATTTGGTACTTTGAAATCTTTGAATTGCTACAACAAAACTCTTGGTAATATTCCCTATTATATATGGTTGGGTTGTGACAAAGACAGATCACCTGCTTTACTTCATCGTGTTAACGCCTTTGCTACCGAATCACCTTATCTTGCCCCACAGGATGTCATTGAATCACAAGCGGAAAACTTGAGAACTTCAAAGGGTCATGAAGCAGCTATCAGTAATCAAAAAAGGAACTTGCCTTATCCATCACTGTATTATCAAGAAGATATTTATCGTGTTTACTATGATGAAATGAGACCTGAATATAACCAATTCAATAATCAATATATTTATGCTTTTACATGGGAAGACCCAAGGGAAGATGATAAGATATTAAACTTTTCTAAGGATGATACTGTTTTAGCAATTACTTCTGCTGGTGATAACGTTTTATCATATGCTGAGTTGCCAAATGCCCCAAGAAGAATTCATTGTGTTGATTTGAACCCATCTCAAGGTCATTTGATGGAGTTAAAACTTGCCGCTTTCAAGTCTCTTTCAAGAAAGGAAGTTTGGGAGATGTTCGGTATTGGTAAGATCAATAATTTTAGATTTCTGCTAATTAATAAAATGGCTCCACATATGTCCTCCAATGCCTTTCAATATTGGTACCAAGTTGGACCGAAAACTTTTGATATTTATGGTCCCGGTCTTTATGATACAGGGTTTTCAAAATGGGCGTTAAGAATGGCAAAATACCTCTTCAAGCTGACAAATACTAAACAATATATTGATCAATTGTGCCTATGCGAAACTGTGAAGGAGCAAAAGACAATTTGGGAAACTAAGATTAGACCTACTTTACTTAACCCAATTGTTTCTAAATTGCTCATTGGTAACCCGATTTTCCTCTGGAAGGCATTGGGTGTTCCTGCAAACCAAGCTACCATGATGGGCCCTTCTGTTCTCAAATATGTTAAGGATACCTTTGAGCCTCTTATTTCAAGATCTTTAATCTCCAAGGATAATTATTTTTATTATCTTACTTTACAAGGTAGATATGCTACTGACAATTGTCCGGACTATTTAACCAAAAAAGCTTATACCAAATTTTCTTCCAAAAACAGTCCATTAGATAACATAAGGATTCACACTGATTTTCTTAACGATGTGTTTGCTAGATTGACTAAGAATTCACTAACAATTGCAATTATTATGGATCATATGGATTGGTTTTCTCCAGAAGGGACTGAAGTTAATGAAGAAATTATGGCTCTTCATCATGCCCTTTGTGATGGTGGCAGAGTTATGTTGAGATCTGCGGCTTCAAAGCCATGGTATATTGCTAATTTTGAAAAGTTAGGGTTTACCTGTCATGCTGCTGGGGTTAGAACACCTCAACTAAGTATTGATAGAGTCAATATGTATGCCTCAACTTGGGTTTGTACAAAGAATGGAAAGAAGAGAAATATGAGTTGCTTGGATTTGAACCAATAAATCTAATTAAATATATTATAAGATATTTGCAATAACTGTTTAGATAACGACTTAAATAATAATAATAACGACAATAAAAAACATAAATAACATAACATTAATCCAAAATAACTTTAAATGTACCAATTTCAAAGGCCTTTAAATCTGCAATAAATCCATTCCCATTCACCTTAATTTCTTCAATTTCTTCTTCAAGTAAGTTAACCTTCATTACTTGTTTAACCTTTATACCAGAACCCAATTTCACCAATGTTTTACCCTTACCACCCAAAGCTTCATAAAATCTTAAAACAATAGTTTGACTACCAACATATTTCTTTGGCAAATTTGTCATTAACCCATCCTTGTAATCAACGTCAGAATCATCCTCACCACGCTTGATATAACTTAAAACAACATTATCATCACCTTCAAGTTCGACCAACTCATCCAATTTCTTTAAAACGGCGCTATCCTTTTCAGAAACAAATAGCTCAGATGGCATTCTTTCATTGAATTCCCAACCTGCTCTCACAGTTTCAATACCAAGTGGCCCATTATGTGGTAAAATAGCATATGAGAAACTGTGCTGACCAATATCTGCCTTTTCATCTGGATATTTAGGAGCCCTCAAAAGTGATAACGTCATCATATTGCCATGAATTGATCCACCATATTTATTGTTATTTAAAATAGAAACACCATAGTTAAAATCAGAAAAGTCCATAAATTTGTGCATACAAACCTCAAACTTGGCAACGTCCCATGATGTGTTAAAATGGGTTGGTCTCTTCGTAATACCAAATTGAGTTTCATAAGATGCAATATCGCTAGTAATTGTCACTGGGAACTGAACCTTTAGGAATTTGTAATTTTCATTCCAATTTACATGACAGTCAAATTTCAATGCAGAGGAACTCTCCAATGAGTTAAAACCCTCTAAAGAAATTACAGTAGTGATATCACTACTTTCTGAAAGATCATGTTTGAATTCAATTGCTGAGACCAGAGGACCTGAATATTTTATCTTAGCAGATTTTGCATGACCAACCAATTTAAACTTTTCAAGGGAGAATAGTTCAGTATCCCAGGCAGGAAAGTTCAATGGTGTATCAGAGTAAATCACAAATTGATTACCCCCTCCTCTCTTAATGTCGATCAATTCACGATCATTAATGATATCATACAGAGAAGTGACAACACCATCTCTATTGATTTCAATCTTCAATTTGGCATTTTCTAAAACAAATCCTGAATCTGTTTCCTTTACCTTAGATGGGTATTTCAAGTTAGATTTTAATGGGTTCAAAACAGAGGCACCATCAAAAGCAACATAGTTCCCTGCATCCTGCTGAGCATATTCAGATGACTTGAATGAGATCGAACTAATGACAAACTTTTTCCAAGGTAAGGAGGATAACTTGACTAATGATAAATCCTTTTCGTCTTTTTTGTTTGTGAGCAAACCAAGCTCATTCAAAGTTGAATTCAACAATTTTTCCTCCTTTTTAACAACCTCATCAAGAAGAGGCCAAACTTCTTCACTATACACCTTATTAATACAAGACCCAGGAAGGACATCATGGAATTGACAGAGACAAATATCAGACCAAAATGATTCAATTGCAGCTAATGGATATTTATATTTTTTCTTAAATAAAGATGCTGCTGTAGCATATAATTCCACATTTTTAATCATATGTTCAGCGCTTCTCATATAGTTTTTCACCTTTGCTTGAACCGTATAAGTACCTCTATGATATTCCAAATATAATTCACCCCTCCAAGAAGGCAAACTGGCACCATTATCAGTGTCCTTTCTCAAATCGTTATAAAAGTCACGAACAGTAGCACCCATTTCCACTTGGGGAAAGTCACCACCAGCGGTATCAGAAAATCCACGACATCTTCTCAATTTTTCAACCATAGCTGGTGTTGGGCCACCACCACCATCACCTTTACCATATAAAAGCATGCCCTTTTGGTCATTGTAAAGATTTTTGTGATTAAAAACTGTTCTTTTGACATCACCATAATTGGCGTCCGCTGTATATGTATTATCTGGAGGCATATGAACCAAAACTTGAGAATTATCAATACCTACCCAATTGAATGAATTTTGCGGAAAGGTATTAATATTATTCCATGAAAGTTTCTGAGTCAAGAAATTAGGAATTCCAGAGAGTCTGCAAATTTGTGGGATTTGAGATGAATAACCAAAGGAATCTGGTAACCAAAATATATCACTCTTGACTCCAAATAAATGTTGAAAATATCTTTGACCTAAAAGGAATTGTCTTGCAAGTCCCTCACCACTAGGTAAATTAGTATCATTCTCAACCCAAGATCCGCCTAATGGAATAAATCTGCCTTCCAAAGCAGCACTTTTGACCTTTTTGTACAAATCAGGATAATATTGAACAAGCCATTTAAAATGCAAAGCTGCAGATGCGACAAAAACATATTCTGGGTACTTTTCGATTAATCTCAATTGTGAAGACCACGATCTTGCTATTTTTGTTTTAGAAGTTGCAAATGTCCATAACCAAGCAGTATCAATATGACAATTACCAATTGCATAAACGGAACCATATTTATTTAAAGCCTTTTGTTTGAAAACCTTTTGAGAATCCACATGAGGTCCTAAAAACTCAGCCGCAATTTCTCTGCATGTATCAATGGATTTGATGTCATCAGGATCAAAAGCATCCATTATCTTATTACAGATTTCTCTAGCCTTGTGTTTTTGAGCAGGACTGGAATTCTCCCTAGCAGCATCACTTAAAACCCAAAAGTCATAAAACAATGCCTTTGCTTGAACATTATACTGAACAATTTCGGCCACTCTCAATGGATAACTATCACCACCACCTCCAAACATAGAGTTACAACCACATTCAATGTAGAAGACTGCTTCAAACTTATCTCCAACGGATTTAAACCAATCTAATGGCAATTCACACTCAGTTCTTTCACCCTCACCTGTCAACCCTTGTAAAGGACATCCATCAGCACCAAAGACCATCGCCTCACAACCAGCATCCCATAAAAATGTTAATATTTCATCATTAATCCATTTTTTACTCAATCTAATGGTGATTTCAAACCAATGGGAGGTCCACTTAGGGCCCATGACCACAGTGTCACCAGCCTTACAAGGTTCAAAATCTGAGAGTTTTGAAGGAATAACGTCATTAAACAACGGCTTTGTTTCCTTTGGAGCTGACCATTTCTTCAACCAGATACCATCATCCTCCGTATCATCTGGGGAGGTCTTATCAGAGAGACATTGTCTTAAATTATTGTAAAACTTAGGTAAATTCAATTGAGAATATTGGCCACCTGTATCAGTGAATTGACGCAAACGACCCTCATAAATGGAATCCACTGTCTTGAACTGCGGTGCCAAGTTATACTGGGGGTAGTCTGCACCATAGTCTTTTGAATACTTACTTTGGTACATTCTGTTGGAGAAAGATTATATCGTGTTAAAAAAAGGTAATAATGTCCGTTATCGCTACTTATTTTTTTTAAAAAAAGAACTGACTTTATAATATATATGATATGTATAAGCTATATGAATAACAATCTAAAAAAGGAAATAAAACTACCATTTATGTGAAATGGGGGTATCAACAAACAAGGAAAAGTGGCTGCTTCTAAGAGCAACTAAACGAGCGAATTTTGGTTAGTGAGTATCATTGGTTTTAATCCATTTAGTAGAAGACTAATTGAGCAGAACCGGAGGTGACAGTAACGGTACAACCGTCAGAAGAGGAGAAAGAACCATTTTCATAGTAACAATCACCGTTGATTGTAGAACCAGAGGTAGCTTCAATCTTGACGTTGAAGTTAGCAGCAGCATTGTTGTTTGGGTTTGGAATCAAGGACAAGTAAGTTAAACCGTCAGTATAACCAGCACCAACAACTAAAGGAGCCCAGTTACCAACACCGGAACCAGAAGTACCCCAGATACAACCATCTTCAATGGAGACACCAGCGTTGTTAACGTAATATTGGGTGGAAGTTTCCTTACCTTCCCAAGTGTAGTAGGTACTTTCATCAACAACGGATAAGGAAACGGTTTCACCAGCTTCTAAAAGAGTTGGGATAACCATACTTTCAGAACCTGGATAATCAGTTCTACAAAGAGCAACAGATTCGGAAAGTTGAGATGTAGCAAAACCGGTACCGACACCTGATTCACAAAGGGAGTCAGTATCAGTGTTTGATCTGTAAAGGTAACCACCCTTACAGTAAAGACCACCAACAGATCTACCATCGGATGGTTGGTTAGAAGGCCATTGGGTCTTAGATTGACCAGCAGCACAAGCGTAAGAACAGTAGAAACCATCTTCACAAGATTCAGAAGTAGAACCGTCCATGGCCATCACAGAGGCCCAACCGCCATAACCGACCCAGTCAACAGCGACAGCACCGTAACTTGATGGGAAATCAGAACATGCAATAGTACCATCTTCGAAGGAACTTGAAGAAGAGGATGATGAAGAAGAGGAAGTTGATTCGGACTTTTCTTGATTAGCAGCAGCAGTAGTAGTAGCAGCAGCAGTAGTAGTAGTAGCAGCGGCGGCTTCAGTACTAGTTGTAGCAGCAGTAGCTTCAGTAGTAGTTGTAGCAGCGGCAGCGGCTTCAGTGGTAGTAGGAGCATCAACTTCGACATTGTCAACCAAAGCTTGAGTAGTGGCTGCAGCATCAGCTTCAACAACAACGGTTTGAGTAACAACAACAACGTCTCTCTTATGATGGTGATGACCATGTTTCAAAGCAACTGGAGCGGCATTTGCAACCAAAGCTGAAAAGATTGTAGCAAGAAGAATTTGAGATTTCATTTTGATAAGGAATGTGTATTAGTTGGTTATTTAGTCTCTAGTTAAAGGAAAGGAGATCAGTTGGATAACTTTTGAAAAGAAAGTGTGTCTTCGTTTAGGAAAAGTTTCACGTTTCAGATCAGATTTCAAAGGGGATGGAGTCGCCCCCCTTTTTATACGCGTTGAAGTCTAGATTTTCGCAATTGTTTCTTTTTTTTTTTTTTTTCCTTTTTTATTTTATTATTAATTTTTTTTTTCCCCTTTTGGCAAATTGGCTTATTGTTGATTTCTTTATCACAAATTTATAGAGGCTTTTATCTCTTTTAGGGGGGATGTTAAGTCGGATAAGTGATTCACATATACAGTATGATCAAAGGACTACAGCAGTAGAAGTTGCCGCAAGTTTGGCACAAAAAAGAACTCATTGTGCTATCATTGTTGACGATAACATTCTGATCGGACTAGTCACAACAAAGGATTTGGCCTTCCGTGTTTTAGGTGCTCAAAATGTTGATATTAATGTTTCAATAGGTCAAGTCATGACAAAGACCCCCTTATCAGTGTCTCACAAGACATCTCCAAATGAAGCTTTGAAACTAATGGTGAGAAGAAGGATAAGACATCTGCCTTTAATAGATGACGTCAATGGTCAAGTTGTTGGTATTTTAGATATAACTACATGTTTTTATCAGGCTATGATTAAGATGGAGCGATTGGCCCTACAAGCAAAGGACCTTCAATGTACAGTGGAAGATTTGGGGGAAGCAAATGGCGATAATGTTGCTAATAATACCAATATGGAATTTAGTAATTACTCCTTTATAGAAAAGAGTAATCCAATTGATCCATTAAGTATCAAGGAGAAAATCTTGAGTATTAGTTTAAGTTCAAGAAAGCAAAAGATTGTTAATGATATTAGATCATTAATTGATATACTGAAACAACCTGATTTGAAATCCTTATTGGATACCAATGATTTCAATATTAAACATCCATTTTATCTAGATACAAAGACCAATGTATCATATGCTGCTAAATTACTGGCTCAACATAATGTTACTGCAGCCCTTGTTATTGATGAAATTAGTAGTCCAAGAAACGTGAATAGTGTGATTGGGATTTTAACAACAAAGGATTTGGCATTTAGAGTTTTAGCAATGGGTCTTGATCCTTTAACTACGAAGGTAGCTAGAGTAATGACACCCAAGCCACATTTTGCCAATGAATCAATGGGTATTCATACAGCTTTAAGATTAATGTACGAGGGAAAATATTTGAATTTGCCAATTCAATCAATTGATGGGGATGATGTTATTGGCATGGTTAATGTTTTGCATTTAACAAGAGCCATGTTAAAAACTTTAGAAATGACATTTATTAAAACAAATGATTTATCAACAGATTCTCTTATGGTTGAAGAAGACTCATTGGAATCAAATAGTGGGCCCGCTTGGGATAAATTTTGGGGGTCATTAGAAACACCATCTATAAGGAAACTTTCCAATTCTAAAAGATCATTATCATCTTTAGCACTTTTCAATGATTTAAGAGTAAGCTCATTACCTACTTCAATAGATTCATCTGAAGCAGTGTCAAGATCCGACATAAAGAGGTTAACGCTGAAATTACAACTAGAAGAGGCTGTAGGCTTAAATCTTGGCATCAATCACAAAATATATAAATTTAATTTAACCATTTTTGACAATAACAGAGACTTCAACGTGTATAGAATTATCATTGACAAGTTAGAGAAGAGGGTGCCATATTTGAAGGCACCAAATGTGAAATGTGAATTGGGGTATTATGATCATGTTGGTGATTTCATCTCGATTGAAAGATATGAGGATCTAGAATTGGCAATGAATCACATGCTCATTTGCCAAATTAGGAAACATGAATCAGGTGTTGAGGTAATGTCCGCGGGCGGAACGCTGAAACATGAATGCAATTATGATGCCACCCCAAATAAATATGGGTTGTCCTTAATTAGTAGTGGGGGTGGTATGATGATAGTTGGTTTTATTAGTGTATTTGCAATATTGAAAATTGCAGAATTCAAGCGCCGATAAATTGAAGGGAATTTAAGAGCCATGCAATTAATATTGAATACATATAAGACCAGAGCTAGTATTTAATGAAGGTCCCACTGGGGAGCGGGAAAGTGGCATTAACTTAAAGGGGGAGAGAAAGTTAGAAAGTAAATATAACTATGAAACTGGACAAAAACCGCTCTCAACTGGAATCAGTCAAATGATGCGGTCAGTTTCATCTTAAATTTTGGTTGCAACAAAACCGTTTATGATGCCGTGTGCCTACAGCTGATTTGGTTGAATCCGCAAGCGTATTTGCTTTTTTTTTCAGGGGAGGAGGCGAAGCAAAATGAAAAATGCCAAAAATAGTAAAAGGTGGCTTATATCTGGAGAAAAAAAGAAAAGAAACAAGGGAGCAGTCCCACCTTGGATGGCCATGTCATCACCTATAACAAACCATCGTTTCAATTGGTATTTGCCTCCCAATTCTTTGATATACCATTTTTAATTTGTATCATGTAATATTTAAGAGTGATCGGTTTCATATTGTTACTTAGCCATGATGTGCCATTACCTCTTTCAAGTTTCAACGGTTCCGCGTTGCAAGGTTGCTGTTTCAACTCCTTACAAAATCTATTTTAAGATTGGAATACGGATGTTCTGGATTTTTAATGACGTATTTTTACTAAGTAACCTCATTTTTTGTTTAGTGTTGATGACATCAGCAACAATACATCAATAAACCCACTACTTTTGAAACGTTACTCGGCATGACATTATTCTCCTTTTGGATTGTGTGCTTATATTTTATTACAAAATCGTAAGATTAACTTTTATGAGGTAATGCGCGCTACATGATTGTAAATGACATCACCAAGCATGCTTAAGTTCACTCCACCGTCAAATGTGACATCCATTTTGGTCATTACAAAAATGTGAAACTGAGATATCATGTTATATTGTTCATGATATCAAGTAAAAAAAAACTTTACAAAGGCATTAATATTAGTTCTTAAATTTTAATTATGAGGCTCTTACACATATTGTTAGGGCCAACAACTTCCCAGAATTTCAAATGCAGCCTTTTTTAAGGGGGAGTGAAAATATTTTTTTTCAGGGAAACCCCAAAACGGAAGGTGTATAAGAAATTCCCGAAACGGGGCCAAATTTCAATTGGAAATGCAATCGGTGGCTCCATTTTTATTGACAGCTACCAGGCTACGTGATAAACCACGAATATTAAAACAGAAAAGAGAAAGACATAGAACCTTTATTATTATCTATGTAGACCTCTTTCTAAGGCCGTATTTTTAATAATAACTAGTTTTAACTTTATTCATTGAATCGATAACTACTATTCTTGACTTGGAATTGGAATTTGCAAATTTCTTGGTTATAATAATAAATTCTATATTAGGATTGTTACGAAAATCACCTATCACGTTTCAAAAGCAAGGTACATTTTGATGGCTTTGCTATTTCATTTGGTGCTGTAAAAATTTTACGGTAATGCCATGTGATCAGTTAGGCACATCATCATCCGCTTCCGCTTTCGTATGGCGATCGGCTCTTATTGTGAAACAAGTTTCACAATATTTCTTTTAGTAATATTGGGTTGCAAAATTTTCACCCCGTAATTTAGCAAAATAATATCTTAATTGATATGTATTTTGTGTTTAAATTATTATGAACACTAATACCCCATTTGTGCTGATGACATATAAGGTGAACTTTAATAATGTGAGCATTTTTTTTTGGTCTTCATTACATAAGCATTACCTAATAATAATCATTGCTATTGGTAAGGAGAAAAAATAAAAAAATTTTCAAACAGGTGGCGTAAAAAATGAACCAAACAAAGGTTGTTTATTACTTCAATTATATATGGGTGTTCAAGACTTTAAACCAGATAGTGAATTTGGTCAACAGATCAAGGAACAAATTGCAAATAGTTTAGTCACAGATGATCCTAACTATGTTGCTGAATTTCTTCTTGTTTTGATCTCCAATAATAAATCACCAGCTGAAATCGTGAAGGAATTTACTGATCTTTTTGGTCCAATTATTAATATCCAATTTGTTCAAGATGTTATTAATGAAATACTGAAACAGCAGGGCGAATTTCCAGGTCAAGCACAACAACAGCAAGTTCAGCAAGTCCAGCAAATTCAACAACAACAACAACAACAACAACAACAACAACAGCAAGTTCAACAGGAGCAACTACAACCACAGCCAATTGCCATTGAACAACCAGTTCAAACAGGATATGCCCAATCAGCATTTACTGGATCCGCATTTGCTTCTATTCCAACCCAACCAACAGCTATGAATGACAAGGGTGTGCGATTTCAAGATGATGATGCCATGCAAATAGATAATGGTAAATTCAATTTTAAGGGTGCATCAATTAAAGGACGTGGATCTCAGCGTGGTGCTCGTGGTAATTTTAAACCAGGTCGTACCACTAATCCAAGACAAAATAAAAATAAAAATATGGATAAAATGATGGAATTGGCTTTAGCAAATGATAATACTAATTTTGTTCCAAAGAATAAACCAACTGAAAGATGTCAAGCTTTCCCACATTGTCCTAATAAAATGTGTCCCTTTGCTCATCCAACAAAGGTTTGTTTCAATTTCCCAAATTGTCCAAATGTTGGTGGTACATGTACATTCCTTCACCCTGGTGAAGATGATGCACTGATTCAAGAATGGGAAAAGGTTAAAGCTGACAATCAAAAGGCTAGAGAATATAAGGCTATGCCAAAGAATATGGGTATTACTCTTTGTAAATTTGGGGTTACATGTTCAAGAGATATTTGCCCATTTGGTCACCCAACTCCCTCAAATAAAGATGCTAAGGTCACAGTCTTACAATGGTGTATTGATAACAAGAATTGTCAAGATCCAAGTTGTCCAAGAGCTCATTCATCTCCAAATTATCAAAAACCAACACCACCACCTCAACAGCAACAACAACAACAACCTCAAATTCAACAACAATCATTCATGCCAAATCAAAATATGAATATTGAACGTTCCCTTGAGCAATGCAAGTTTGGTAAGAAATGTACTAATAGATCATGCAATAAGAGGCATGCTTTAAGTTCAGTGCCATGTAGAGATGGCGCTCAGTGCACTAGAATTGATTGTTCATTTATGCATCCATTATCACAACCATGTAAATTTGGTGTTGCATGTACTAATCCAAAATGTGTTTTTCAACATCCTGAGGGAAGACAATTCAATGGTAGTAATACCAACGATAATCCTCAAGGTAATCAAGTTTGGGTCAATGGAGAAATTCAAAATACCGGTGCTACAAGCGAAAGAATGTTTGCAGTTGGTGAAGACCAAGTTATGGAACATACTCCTGTTCAACAAGCTTAATTGTATTGTATTTTACGTCATTGCTATTGCTGGTTTATCATTGATTTGATTTTATTTTAGTTTACTTTTACAGTTAGATTGTATAGTTTTTTTTTTTTTTTTTTATATATTTTTTCGGCTTTTTTTTTGGATTTTTTATACACTTAATAAAATAAATGTGTTTACAATTAATGTAGTTTCCTGTATTGATTATATTTAGGTATTGGGTTATTTACTAGTTTTGATCTTGAAAACGAATTTTTAAATTAACTATAAAAAGAAAATTTAGTTCTTCTTAGCAGCTTCATCAGCGTAGACATCCAATGGGGAAGCTTGCAACAATTGTTCAGCCCACAAGTTTGGAGTCAAGAAACCGTAAGTGTTACCCAAAGCAGCAAAACAAGCCTTCAAGGTGTTTTCAGTAGTTCTGGTGGAACCAGAAGAAGTGGTGTAGATATCTTCAATACCAGCGAATTGCAACATTTGCTTAACAGCTGGGGAAGCAACGACACCAGAACCTCTTGGAGCTGGAATCAATCTAACGTTAACGGAACCACACTTACCGGAGGTCTTGTTAGCAATAGAGTGAGGAGCACCCAAGTTAGAACCCCAGTAACCTCTTCTGACTGGAATGATGGACAACTTAGCAATGATGATAGCACCTCTAATAGCGTTAGCCATTTCCTTAGCAGCCTTAACACCAAGACCAACGTGACCGTTGTTGTCACCAACAACCATAACGACCTTCATTCTAGTTCTTTGACCAGCTCTGGTTTGCTTTTGAACAGAAATGACAGCCATAACCTTTTCTTGCAAGTTTGGCAATAAGGTGTCAACAATTTGGTATTCCTTGACTGGGAGAGAGTGGGTGTAGATTTCTTCGATAGAGGAGATCTTACCAGACTTCACAAGTCTACCAAGCTTGGTAACTGGAGTCCAACCCTTTTCTTCGGATTGTCTGTTGTTTCTTCTTGGACCTCTTCTTGGGCCACCTCTTTGAGGTTGTCTTTGTTGTGGAGCACCGGACATGTTTATCTATTTAATTCGTCGGAATGAACGTGGAAAGCCGAGGGTGGTGGTTTTCGATCGACGGTTAGTGATGAAGAAGGATCTTAAAATTGGCATTGCGCATTGCGGAGTGGGTGAAAAATTTTGAAAAATAAAAAAAATAAGAATCCAGGCTGTGCTACATAACCCTATAATGAAGCACGTGACAAGCCCTCATTAGTCACGTGAATCCTGTTTGTGGGTTTGGGGCCAAGTCAAAATCATTGAAAATTCCAAGTTAAAAGGAAAAACTTGGGGGTGTTATCTGTGGTTGTAGGGATATTCCGGGGTTTAAACATATTAAAGGTGGCCTTTAATACCATATACTATCCACTTAATCCATTTAATAAAGACTGCTAATATATTACCATCGATTGGTTTATAGTTGTAATCAAATGTCACATGACATAACGTAATTGATGACTGATTTTTTTTTTTTACTATGGAGTTTGAATGACATAATTTCTCATATTTAAATACAACGGTGTTGCCGCCGCCTCATCTCATTTAATTCTTAAATTTGAAGTTGATAATCTTCACACACACCAATGGCTACCCCTCAACCAATCTCTCAATTGTCTAAGTCATTTGAAAAGGCTTCATTGACTGTTTCAACTTCTCCAACCCAATCCTACATGGATCAATACAAACCATCATTAAAGGCTACAAAGACCTTGAAACCATTTAATGCCGGTGATATTAAAGTGTTATTATTGGAAAATGTTAATGAAACTGCTCTTAATATCTTTTACAACCAGGGTTACCAAGTTGAATTCCTTAAGACCTCCCTCGCTGAAGATGAATTAATTGAAAAGATTAAGGACGTTCATGCAATTGGTATTAGATCCAAAACTAGATTGACCGCCAATGTTTTAAAACACGCCAAGAATTTAGTTGCTGTTGGTTGTTTCTGTATTGGTACTAATCAAGTGGATTTAGAGTTTGCTGCTAACAGTGGTATTGCTGTTTTCAATTCTCCATTCTCAAATTCCAGATCTGTTGCCGAATTGACTATTGCTGAAATCGTTGCATTGTCAAGAGAATTAGGTGACAGAAACATTGAAATGCACAATGGTACTTGGAACAAGAAGTCTGCTAGATGTTGGGAAGTTAGAGGTAAGACCCTTGGTATCATTGGTTATGGTCACATTGGGTCCCAATTATCCGTTTTAGCTGAAGCTATGGGTATGAACGTCTTGTATCATGATGTTTCAATGATTATGTCTATGGGTAACTCTAAACAAGTTAATTCATTACAAGAATTGTTGAACAATTCCGATTTTGTTTCTCTTCACGTTCCTGAATTACCAGATACTGTTAATATGATTTCTACTCCTCAATTAGCTGAAATGAAGGACGGTGCATATCTTATCAACAACTCCAGAGGTACTGTTATTGATATTCCTGCCCTTATTGAAGCTTTGAAGGTTGGTAAGTTGGCTGGTGCTTGTATCGATGTTTATCCAAAGGAACCAAAATCCAATGGTCCTCATTTCAATGGTGGAGAATTATTGCCATTTGTCGATGACTTGAAGTCATTATCTAATGTCATTTTGACCCCTCATATTGGTGGGTCTACTGAAGAAGCTCAATCTGCGATTGGTATTGAAGTTGGTACTGTCTTGACTAAGTACTTAAATGAAGGTGCATCTGTTGGTGCTGTTAACTTCCCAGAAGTTTCTCTTAGAGGTTTGGACTTGGAAGCTGAAAACGTTTGCAGAGTTCTTTATATCCACAAGAACGTTCCTGGTGTGTTGAAGGTTGTTAATCAAATTTTGTCTGACCATAACATTGAGAAGCAATTTTCTGATTCAAGAGGTGAAATTGCTTACTTGATGGCTGATGTCTCTGGCATTAACAACGAGGATATTAAGCATCTTTACGAAGAATTAGAAGCTACTTCCTTCAACATCTCAACTAGATTGTTGTATTAAATTAAAAGTACAATAACTTTCTTATTCAACTATTCATTATATATTTACATTGATTTTTTCTAGCTGCTTTACATTTATAGCTAAGGGGGTTCTTACCATTTACATTTCAACATATTTAGACCCTCTTCATTTTTTACATTTTTAATAAATAATATACCGTATTTGATTTCTTGTGCTGAGCACTTTTTCCTTAAATGGCACCGCGATCCCTACACTGATTTTTTTTTTCCCCTTGTATTTTGGTCGGTGGCAAATAAGTGGTTACTTTTATATTCAAAAGGGGATTTACAATGACTGCAATTACTTCTGTGGGACCTTACTTATCCCTTCTAGAGGAAACAGATACAGATTTAAAAGTCTCATCTCTTGAATTTCTTAACCAATATGCAGATCAATTGTGGTCTGAAATTGCTAACAAAATCACTGATATTGAAGACCTCTTTGATGATGAAACATTCAGTCATAGATCTTTGGCTGCTTTATTGGCTTCAAAGGTGTATTACAATTTAGGTGATTATGACTCTGCTGTTAAATATTCTCTTTTGGCAGGTGATTCATTTGATACTAATGAAAATTCAGAATTCGTTGAAACCATTGTCTCTAAATGTATTGAAAAGTATATCAAATTATCACAAGACAAATTTGCTAATTCAAAAATTTCGATTGATTCTCAATTGACCAAAGTGTTTGAACAAATGCTGGAAAAGTGTGTCAAAGAAGGTGAAATCAAGTTGGCTTTAGGTATCGCCCTTGAAAGTCACAGATTAGATATTGTCAAAACTATAATCAATTCAATTAAATCAGATTCATCAAATACTGAAGATTATGTTTTGGGTCTCATTGGATATGTTTTAACTACTATCACTTCTGTTATTAATGATATCAATTTTAAAACAATTGCATTGAATGAATTAGTTTCTATTTTATTGACCTTGGAAAATCCTGATTACTTTATGATTACAAAAGTTATTGTTCAATTGAATGATTCAAATTTGGCTCATAGAATTTTCAAAGATTTACTGTTATCAAAGGACAAATTAATCATTGGTTACCAAGTGGCATTTGATTTAGTTTCAGTTGCATCCCAAGAATTATTATCTAAATCAGTGGAATTATTAGATGCCGATTCTGCCATTGATTCAGCTACATCTGATTACATTAAATTCAAAAAGATTCTATCGGGAGTTCCTACATGTGATTTGGATATTACTTTCTTATCTAATAACAATAAAACTGATATAAATATTATTAATGGTACTAAGAAGGCTTTAGATGGTAGAAACTCGTTATTCCATTCTGCGGTGACCTTTTCTAGTGCATTTATGTACTCTGGTACTACTGATGATTCTTTTTATAGATCAAATTTGGATTGGCTTGGGAAGGCCAATAATTGGTCAAAATTTTCAGCTACTGCTGCATTTGGTGCAATTCATAAGGGGAATCTTGCTCAAGGTCGTGCTATTTTAGAACCATATTTACCAGGTAAGACGTCTAATGCATTCACTAACGGTGGATCTCTTTATGGTCTTGGGTTGATTTATGCTGGTCAACATAAGGAAGTTTTACAATATTTGAGAGACTTTATTATGTCTAATTATGGTAATGTTTCAGATGCCGATACTGATGTCACTGTCCATGGTGCATGTCTTGGTCTTGGTATTTCTGCAATGGGTCTTTTTGATGAATCTCTTTGTGATGACTTGAAAAGTGTTTTATTTGCTGATTCTGCTATTGCATCTCAAGCAGCTGCTCTTGCTTTAGGTTTAGTTATGGTTGGTACAGGTAATTCTGAATTAATTAAAGATATGATTACTTATGCTCAAGAAACTAAGCATGAAACTATTATTAGAGGCTTATGTATTGCCATTGCCCTAATTTCCTTTGGTCAAGAGAATTCTGCTGAACCTGTTATCACTCAATTACTTGAAAGTCAAGATGCTATGTTACGTTATGGTGCATGCTATACTATTGGGTTAGCATATTGTGGTACATCTAATAAATTGGCAATTAAAAGACTTTTACATGTTGCAGTTTCTGATTCTAATGATAATGTTAGAAGGGCCGCTGTTATGAATTTAGGGTTTGTTCTTTTAAGTGATTACACTAAGGTTCCAACTGTTGTTGAATTACTTTCTCAATCTCATAATGCATATGTTCGTTATGGTGCAGCTATGGCACTTGGTATTTCATGTGCTGGTCGTGCTTTGAAATCTGCAATTGATGTTCTTGAACCTTTATGTAATGATTCTGTTGATTTTGTTAGACAAGGTGCTACTATTGCTAAATCAATGATTTTAATTCAACAAAATGAAAAGACTTATCCAGCCATTAAGGAATTTAGGGAAAAGTTATCAAAATCTATTTCTAATAAACATGAAGAGGGACTTGCAAGATTTGGTTCTACTATTGCACAGGGTATTTTAGATGCGGGTGGTAGAAATGTTAGTATTCAATTAGAAAATACACAAACTAACACATTAAATACAAAGGCAATTGTTGGGTTAACGGTTTTTACTCAGCATTGGTACTGGTATCCATTAACACATTTTTTGAATCTATCCTTCACCCCAACTTCAATTATTGCCATTACTGAGGATCTTAAGGTTCCTGCATTTAATATTAATTGTCATGCTAAGGAAGATGTCTTTGGATATCCTCCAAAATTGGAAACACAAGTTGAAAAGCAAAAGGAAAAAGTGGCAACTGCAGTGTTATCTACAACTAATCGTGCTAGAAGATCACAAAAGAAGAGTAAGAAGGAAGATGATGCTATGGAAGTTGATGAAGAAAAGAAAGATGAAGAAAAATCTGAAGAAAATATTGTTTCAAATGAAGAATTACAAGATAATTCATTTAAATCTCTTTATGTTGCTTCACCATACCAATTTAATAATATGACTAGAGTTGTTCCAACACAGCTTAAATATGTCACCTTTTCTAAAAATGAGAGGTTCACTCCAGTTAGAAAATTCAAGGGGATGAATGGTATTGTTGTGGTTAAAGATTCTCAACCTGGGGAGCCATTTGAACAAATTAAGACATTAAGGGAAAAGAGTATACCATCAAAAGAAGAAGAACCATCTACAGAATCCACTACTGAAAGTATTGAATCAGCTACACAGCCAGTTATTGAAGAAAATTAAAAGGGAGAAGAAGGTACAACAAAAAACCAAATATATTTATATATTGTATACAGAGAACAGGAGGATGACTCCATTTTATTAATTAAATCTAGATAATGCTGAGTCGAGACGTTTTGTTGGATGGACCTTACCACCATCACTATTCCTTTGCGTGCGTAATTCTTGATTTTGTAAAACTCTTTCAACTCTTCTAGCCCGATCGCCAACTTCCTTCTTTGACTTCTTCTTTTTGAATTTTTGTAATGAACGCTTGGTTTTAACAAAATCCTTCAGTGGTTCATCTTCATCATCACTAATTTCACCAGGCTTATCAGCAAATATTTCCTTTTGATCTTCATTTGAAAGCTTTTGTTGAAGGTCATCTCGTTTTAAGTTACCAATAACATTTGGATCAAGAGTAATCATATCTGGTTGTAATTTATTCAAGAGGGCCTTAATTTCACCTTCCTTTCTCATGTTACTTGTTTCAAATGGATTCAATTCCATTGCATCATAATTAGATTCACCAGCACCTGGAATAATAAGTGACTCAATACCCTTTCTATGTCCCACACCAAGAATATCTTCAAATGGAACAAATTTGGCTCTTTGAATTTGAGAAGATGGAATTAAATGTGTCATATATGGTGCTGATTGGTGTTCCTTAAACACATCCTTCCAAATAGTGACATGTGGACCCCAAGAAACAGATAATAATCCAGAATCTGAAATTGTCACATTATTAGCTTGAGTTGGTGTATAGTAAGAATCCAACTCTTCAAATTTTCTAATATCCCAAATTTTAACTGTTTTATCAGTACCAATGCAAGCCATGTAATTACCATTTCTATTAATTGCCAATGACCTCACTGGACCTCTACATGTTTGAAGTTTAACTAATGGTTGTTTCATTTTTGGTGCCCAAAGTGTCACTTGACCATTGGTGTGACCTAAATGCATAACAGCGTTCCATGGGTTTTGAGACATGGAAACAGTTGGACCTAATTTTGTTGGTAATTCAGAAACCAATTGACCAGTCGATGTATCAGTATATTTTAAATATGATGAATTACCAGCTGAAGCCAATAAAAAATGATACGGAAGAAAATCTAATAATGTTTGATTTTGATGATCCTTTAATTTATGTATTTCTGTTCCCTTTTTATCATAAATAAAGACAAATTTCTTTTGAGCTGTTGCAAAGAATTGATTATTATGAAGATATTTAACATCATGAACAGTTTCATTTAAATTCAATTCACAATGAAGTGTACCTAATCTCCAATCAAATGCTGCAACATGACCCTTTTTACCAGCAATAACTAAATCACGACCATTTCTTGTATAATCTAATGTATATGGACCAAAATCAGGTAAATTTAATTTAAATTTTTTACTAGAAGTGGAAACATCAACAGCTTCTGCAATATCATCTTGTTTAAATCTAAATGTTTTTTCCATACCTTCTGCTTCTAAAAACCCAGATTCTTCTTGTAAAAGCATATCGGTATTTGCTGCCTTTTGAATAGCTTCTTGATAATCATCATCAAACTTTTTCAAATTCTTATGACTTTTCTTATCACTCTTTTTTAAAGCTAAAGGATGTTCCTTGTTAGAATCAGTTTCCCGACTCAACGAACGTTCATATTTCGACAAATCAGACATTCTATAGCTCCTTTTCAAAGGTTTCTAATATGAAAAATGTGAAATATTTTTTTTTTTTTCAGATTTCTAAAAAAATAAATATTTTTCAAGGCTGTGCAAGCAGCTATCAAAGGTGCTCATCGCTTTCTAACGAGGGCAATTTCTTTTTTCTTATGAGGTTCCATTTCTTTTAATAAACCATCTTTACTAAATAAAATTATGTCAAAATCATCAACCAAAGGTAGCAGTTGGTGGCAATGGGGTCGAAGAAAGAAAGAACCTTTCGTTGCAGAGATAAAGGATAACGATTTATTGTCTTTAAACTTATCTACGGAGACTACAAATGATAGAATGACCACAAAAAGGTCAAGGAAAAACATATTAAAAAAAGATTTCAATACAAAGGGTACTTATTCTGGTATGAGATGGTTATTTTCATTAAAACCTTCGTCTGGATTGTGTGAGTCAACACCCGAATTTGGTGAAATGCCCTCAAATATCAGCAATTCAATGTTAATTTCAATAGATGATAATGAAGAGTTTATAAATACTCTTACAAGTGGAAAGAATGATAAAGGAGTTGGTATGTTTAATGACGAAGACATTTTGTATTATCCACTGACTAAGGAAGTTGTGAATAAGACCATTGTAAATAAAGATTTTGGAATGAGCGATGAATCAAAGAGTTCCTTTAGAAGGAATGATGATATTGAACCTAAGAGGAAAAATGATTATGTTGGTTTGTTTTCTATTAGAAACATGCGATTACCAGATGCAATCAAATTCAATGCCAGTCTCCCCATCGAAGAAATTAAAGAGCCAAGTCATCTTTGGAATGTTTGGATTGGAGTTCACAAGGATTCTAATAAACTAAAAATGCAAGTAAAAAAGAAAATATATGATTGTTCTTCCATTGATAAGTTGGCAAGAGATTATGCATATACCTTGGAATTTTATGTTCATGATAAATCCCAAAGATTATTTATTTGGCCATATGGGGAAAAGCCACCTATTGGGAAACTAAAAACAATAACCAATTTAAAACCTCTTACTTTCTGGATTCCTTTGACAATTGCACCGTTATGTTGGTTTGGAACGTGTCGATTGCTGTTAACTGATTCGTTGCTCTTTCAAGATAAAATTGTTGGAATTGAATGGAGAGGAGAAGATAAAGGATATTGGATGACATTCCATGCAAAGGATTTTAATGACAAATATCAAATAATCCATTTCATGAGTGAATTGCCATTTTTGATGATTGAAGTTTGCGAGATCCCAGAGCAGGACCTTCTCTTATTAGAAAAGATATTCTCTGCATGCAAAACAATTGAGAATCAGATTTCAATAATAATCAAAAATACATGAAAAGAACTAGATATATGTTGTATAATGCTTAGAATACTTCTTTTTTGGCCATCACTGAAATATGGAAGCTATGAAAATATTCAACTTTTCATCATGAGCATCTTTCCAATGTAAGTGAAAAACCAATTGACAAAACTCAGCACATCCTTTTTCCTTGAATTATAGCCCATGTCTGAACTCACCGCAGCAGAGAAACGTCAGCTCCTAAGGGAGAGACGTGCAGCTAAGATGGCTACAGCATCTTCTTCTAGATTGAATAAAATTATGGGCACAAGTGGCTCTTCTGTTCATGAACCAATTTCAGAACAGCCAGTATCGGCCACCACTGAGACAACAACAACAGCAGCTTCAACTTCTGAAAAGCCCGAACCTCATAAATCTAATAGAATCAGCAAAACATTTGAACCTGTTATGCACGACGATCCACCTGTTCCATCATTGGCCGATTTGGACCAGGAAATTCCTGATCCATTACATGGGGCCAAGGAACTTTCAATGGATGACATCCTTAATAAGTTTCTTCAGGGTCACCAAGACTCTTCTCACAGTGAAGGTAGTGGTCCATTACCTGATGATTTCATGAAGACAATTGGTTCATTATTAGGAAACATGGGCGATGGCAGTGGATTCCAACCAACTTCTATAGAAGGATCATCACAAGTTCAAGAAGAGGCTCCTGTCACTGGAGGCATGAGTTTAGATGTGAAACAACAGTATAAGGAAATCTTTGATTTAATTAGATATTTTGCTGTGACTATTATTTTCTACATTACTTGTGTTGGTAATGATTCATGTTCTGTCATATTGGCTTCTAGCGATATGCATTTGAAAGCTACTTGGAATTTAGTTAGTTGGTGGAAAAGCTATGATAGTGCATTCATTTCAAGTGGATGTTCACTTTGGAGTTATTTTTTAACTTTACAATGTATCTTTTCAGCTACTCAGTTATTTTTGGCAAATGGAGGCTACTTGCCACATAGAAGTAGAGATAGTTGGGTTGGTATTGTTCTTAATTTGATTCCAGCAACTTATAAAACTCCTATATCAATGGCTGTCAATTATTTAGATATAGTTGTTGGCTTTTGGAGGGACTTTTGCTTGTTATTGGTATTACTTGTTTTAAAGGCACTTTTTGTGAAATACATTCAATGATATTTTCAGTCATTCATTCAGTCATTCATTCATCAATCTATGATAAATTAAGTTAATGCTTTAATATAAAAAAAATAAAACAAATATAAGTAAAATTAACAACAAGTAAATTATTTTGGATCGTTTTCACCAACGATTTGCATCCAAGTCTTCCCTTCCTTTTTCAATTCTGCAGTGATTTCATCCTTAACCTTTCTAGCTAAACCTGGACCTTGGTAAGCAAAAGCAGTGTACAATTCAACAAAAGTAGCACCTGCCTTTGCAAATTCAATGGCGTCCTTACCACTAGCAATACCACCACATCCAACTAAAACCAAATCACTGTTTTTAGTGTATTTTCTCAAAGTCTTTAAAGCAGCAAGAGATAAAGGCTTCAAAGGCTTACCAGAAAGACCGCCTGTTTCTTGAACAACGTTACCCTTAGTGATCAACTTGTCAACTGGTCTTTGAATAGTAGTGTTGGACATAATAATACCATCAATCTTAGAATCAATAGCAGACTTAGCAATAGATGCAATTTCAGGTTCAGTTAAATCTGGTGCAATTTTAACTAACACAGGTGGTTTCTTAGAAGGATCAACCAGTTCACCAGATAAGTTATTACGTGCTTTAACAACTTCAGTTAACAAGTTAGTCAATTTGGCTTCATTTTGTAAATCTCTTAAACCTGGGGTATTTGGAGAAGAAACGTTAACAACAAGAGCATCTGCATATGGACCAAAGGTTTCAACACCAGTTAAATAATCTTTAACTTCATCACCAGTTTTGTTTTTACCAAGGTTAACAGCCAAGAACTTCCCATTTCTAAATGAGTTATTGGTAGCATTTGGGTTCTTAACATGAAGTTTAGCAAATCTTTGCTTCAAGGTTGCAAGAACTTCTAAATGACCAACAGAATTGAACCCATATCTATTGATAACTGCTTCATCAGCAGATAATCTGAAAAATCTAGGTAATGGATTACCGGGTTGAGGTAAAGGAGTAATAGATCCAATTTCCACAAATCCAAACCCTAGATTAAACAATGGTTCAATAACTTCACCATGTTTATCAAAACCGGCTGCCATACCAACAGGATTAGACAATTTGGTGCCAAAGACATTAACTTCTAAAGATGGGTCATCAACATCAGAAAACAAACGAGGATATAATCCGTATTTCAAGCAATCAATACCTAATTTGTGACCTGTTTCTGCATCAGTAACGGCTCTAATCAATGGACAGAAAATATATTCGTTTGCAGCAGAACGGGCATCAAGTGACCAAATACCAAGAGCCAATGCAGTGGCTAAAAGAACACCACTAGATGGAATTGGTAACAGTTTTGATTGTAATACTCTACCTGCCGGTCTTGATGAACGAATAAATAACTTAGAGATCATTATTTCAATGAAACTGAAAGAAGATAAAAGTGGTCTTTTTACTGGTGGAATGGAAAAAAAAATTCAATCTACCGAGCTGTGATGAGATTTCAAGTATGAAGAATGACAACTGCTTATTTAATGTTCATTGATTATCAATCAAAGTATTTGGAAATTTGATATGCATTAGACCCACCTGCTATAGCTGGTTCCAAGCTTTCCACCGTTTCAACAACATTGGGGGTTGCTTGAAGAAACAATCTCTTCTTTTCATTATCATAAATTGAAGGTGTGACAGCTTGAAATACAATTAAAGCTAACCCAACACCTGCTACCATGGGGTACAAAGGTTTCACCTTGACACGACGTTGCTGGAGCTTTCTAGACGCGTAAGCCATCCAAACGGCAATGGCGGCACCAGTAATACCCTTAGCTGTTGTAGTTGCTGTATAACATCCGTTGAAAAAGGTGTGTAATTGCTGACGGTCTTCAGGTGTCAATTGTGACTCTGCTTTACGAAACACCAACCGTTCGGACTCGGAATCAAAGAGGTTATCGATATTTGACATAAAGAAGGAGGTGATCAAATATGGAAAAATCATTTTTTTGTTGCTCAGCATTTTTGATTTGTTGGGGATGTTTAAATATAATATGATGCCAAATTGGATTTTGTTCCACTCTAAGTCATTAACTAATATAATATAATTTAAACAATAAATCTAGTTACAAGGAAAGGAAATAAATATACCTTAAACACCGTTGTTCTTTCTGATATTTTCCCAACTACTCTTCTTTACATCACCATCATATGAATCACCAATACTTCGAATACGGGTTTCCTCTGTCTCTTCAACAAAGGGATCATCTGTCTCAATGGATAATGAACGTTGATAGATATCCTTACTTGGGTCTGCTTTTGTTGCTGTTGTTGTGATACTGTTGCTTTGTTCCTGTCTAATTCTATCCCAAGAAGACACCGCTGTTTCCCTTTGCGTTATGTGTGGTCTACCATATTGAGGAATATCCGCAGAAATGGTTTCCCCCGTATCCGGATCACTTTTTAATGGTTTATGAATAACCAATGGTGCATTAGCATCATCAATATCTCTTGGATCTCTAATTCTTAAAGTTGGATCTTCACTTGATCTTTTAAAATAATTGGACCAAAAGAAACTTTTAGTCACAGGTTCTGGTACCACTTTTATAGTTTTGTAAATATGTGATTCAGTACCATACTTGTCAACAATCCCATTCAATTGGTTTTCAAATATTGTCTGATTAAACAAGGCTGGCATTAAAGAAGATCCAATAATCCCCCCAAAAATCGGTAAACCAGGAGTCATTAACTTCCCTTTCTTCCTCACAAAAAAGGGGATGGCAACACCCGCAGCAAACCCCACTGATGATAACAACATCATTCTCCGAAACTGTTGTTCAAAGAACACATACAATTGCTTCCGTTCATCAGAATCTAACAGATGTTCTTCGTCGTAGAATTTAATAGCGTCGTCCTTGGCTCTTTTGAACACTTTCTTAGCGTCCCTCTCGTCCATTTGTATCAATTGGTGATAATAAAAGAGTGGTTTACTTAAATAGGGAACTTAAATTTTCAAATCCCACATGTACTCCGTCCGTTTTATGTAATTTTATCTAACTCCAATTTGACGGAGAATGAGTTTAAAACTTGTTCAATATTATACTTCCTTCTACTTCACTTTAAATTCACACTTGTTATATAACTTTTGTTTAAATTGATTAATTAGCCCCTTTTTTGCTGTTAATCAAGACTTTTGACTATTATCAACTACACCGGGTTTTTGTATACCTTATCTGACAATGTTCGAAATAAATTGAACATGTCGACTGGTTCTACTACAGCTTCGTTCATTTTCTACAAAATCGAAAAGGTTGATAACACATAATAATACTTCATATAATAAAAGGCCTATTTAAGATCTGACATTGAAAAATTTAGAACCCACCCCCATCACATACTTTCTAAGAGCTATGATGTTATCAAGGACCTTTATTCGAAACTATAGAGTGTTGGCGATTGAAACATCATGTGATGATGCATGTGTCACATTATTAGATCGGTATTCAAAGACAGAGGTCCCAAGAATCATTTCAGAACTGAAATCAACATTAAATTCAGTTAATGCAGGTGGTGTTGTTCCAACCGATGCAGCACAACATAATAGAAAGGCTATTGGGGTATTAGTTAAAAAGGCACTTGGGGAAGCTTGCTGGGACAAACCAGATCTCATTTGTGCCACTAGAGGACCTGGTATGGTTGGATCCTTAATTGGTGGATATCAATTGGCTTTAGGATTAAGTATAGCGTGGGACGTTCCTCTAGTGGGGGTTAACCATATGCTTGGGCATTTATTAGTGGCTAGATTACAATCTAATGGGCAATTACCACAATACCCATTTGTGTCTTTATTGGTTAGCGGTGGTCATACCATGTGTGTTTTAAGTAAGAGTCTTACAGAACATGAGATCCTTGTTGATACAGTTGATATTGCTGCTGGTGACGCACTTGATAAATGTGGTAGAGAGCTTGGAATCAAGGGGAACATGATTGGTAAGGAAACAGAACAGTTTTTATTAAAACATCAAGATCAATGGGATCAACCAGTGAATATCATGGTTAAGGAACCAATGTTAAATCAATGGGATAGAAAGGATTCATTAGTATATTCATTTGCAAGTTTTAATTCACAAGTTAAAAATACATTAAAGAAGTATTATAATAACGAAATTCCGGCTGATGATAAAATTAGAGCTAGATTGTTATTTAGATTTCAACAAACTATATTTCAGCACATGATTAGTAAAATCAAATTAGCTTTTAAATTGCATGAAATCAAGGGAATTGATTCCTTTATTTGTTCCGGTGGTGTTGCATCTAATTTATACCTACGACAAATGCTTCAACACCAATTGACTCCATTAGGAATAACAAATTTCTATTTCCCTGAACCGAAGTTATGTACAGACAATGCCACTATGATTGGCTGGGCTGGGATTGAATTATACGAACAGGGGTATACCACAGAATTAGATGCATCAGTCATTAGAAAGTGGCCAATAACTGAGTTGTTACAATTGAAGGGTTGGATCCACAAGAGCTAAGATCAACATATATAGAATCATTCACTTTAACCTTAACCATGTATATAACCAGATCAACTCTATAGAACAAACAATGGCTCTTTTATTTCATATTCTTCCACTAGTTGCCTCCATGTTTCCATATCTAAAGTGAAAATCACATGCGATTTACCTTCATCTTCAGCTTCATATCTTGGCATTGCCTTAATATTTTCACCATCGTTCACTTCGATATATGGAACCCCATTATCATCTGTATTTAAGATCAATCTACCATTATTAATAAGAAAACTTATAGTGAATAACATTTCAACTGATTTAGAAAATAATGTTGGATGAAGAAAATTGAATACTGGTACTCTTTCACCATGCTCCACCAATTTCCTATATAATTTCATTGCAGCCTGTGAGGTATCATTCTTTGAATCTGGATTTAAAAGTTCACTTGCTAATCTCCTATTAGCAGTGACTGAACCATTCTTATTTTTAGTATCATCAACTAATTTAGGTTTAACTACTCTTTTCTTTCTTTCGATTTCTAATGGACCATTCAAAAAGTCAATTCCATGAATTCGACGACTCAAGGATTCATAAAGTAACCCCGCATTGGCCCAATTATATTCATTTTCCGTTTCTTCACTGCTAAAAGTAGATTTCCAACCATCAATTACATCCTTTAATTGAATTCCATGACTGATATTTCCTGAACTCAAATTCTGGGCAACAACACGTGCTTGATTACTCACCTGGTAAAATGTATCACTATCAGTAGCAATGATAGTAGTATCCTTAGTCCATTTGGATTCTCTGAAAATAGATTCCACTTTGTCTAATGACTTTTGCACAAGTTTGGGACCTTCTTCACTATTTAAATCTTTAAATTGCCTTCGTAATTGTTCACTTGCCTTAGTGTATTCTGATAATATACTGAATTGTTGTGCATCGTTTATAATTGGTCTATCAGATCCCTCTTCTGTTTCTGATGTATCTGATTCATCATTGCTAGTAGATGTTTCTGATTGTGATTCCAATTCTGAATCATTTTCAACAGCATCTTTTTTACTTCGTTTAGCTTCCCTCAAATCATCACTGTCACTTTCAACCCTTCTCTTGTCCACCATAACCAGCTTATGCGTAGCCTACTACTTTGAAACAAGAACGCGTTTTATACACAAGGAAGGGAAAAAAGAGAGGAAAATGCTCAGAAAAGAACAAAAATGTATTAAAGATTTTATATAAGAAAAGTATGTAAATTTGATGGAATGGTAACAAATTAAAGAAAACCATCATCATTAATGAAATATTCATTTTTGACACTGGATGTCAGCATTGGACCCAAATCCAAATCATCCATATCACCAGTTGTAGGTTTTGATGCTGTACTAGCGGTATCAGTGGTTCTAAACAGATCTAAACCAGGAGAATCTACTGGTCTTTCTTGAAGTCCCTCACTATCAATTGTACCTGAACCATTAAAGACGGCCATGTTCATATTTATACCACTGTTGTTATTATACATCAATAGATCATGAAGTTGATCACTTTGTGGATGATAATCAGTTGAATATTGGGGGGTATTAATATTAGAGGTTGACAAATGTACCATTTCATTTTCATTGATATCCATATTATTATAACTATGATCTGGAAATGAAGAAGATGATGATGATTCTCTTTGAGATAATGATAATGTTGATTGTTGATGACTACCACCAGATTGTAGTTCTGCCATAATATAAGTATTCAAATATTTCAAATGTTCAGTGTCTCCTGTCAATATATGACCTACCTGAGATCCACCTTCACCAGTATGTGCTAATGCCACTTGTTGACCCTCACTAAAATCCTCACAAATGGACCATTGATTTGGATTCTCCTTACCAGTTGTAGGATCACGTAAAAAGTGAACTGCAAACTTTGGGCTAGTTGTCAAATCAATTTGTAATAATGTGTCTTTATATTCAATTTCTCCCTCACCTGGTTGTTGGCTTTGATTTAAAATTGATGATTTGACTATGCTAATAATTGGGTAAAAAATTCTGAAAAGGACCTTATCATTTTGGAAAACACCTGAAAAGAAGTAATTAACTTCTTGATCTTTTTTTGATAATATGACTAATAAATCTGTACTTTCCATTAAACTATAGATCATTTTGGGTGATAAATTAATCATATCATTCAAATATTCAGCATTAGCATTCCCTGTCCTGATTCTTTGCCATGATCCAACACTTATACATTTAGAATCAATAAAACTATACTTTTCATTAATATCAATTGGCATTGAATCAATCTTTGATAATAATCCATATATTTCTCCCCCCGTTGTACCAGTTACTTGAACATATGATCCACCATTCTTTTGTAATTTTTCCATTTTTCTTGCTTTTGCTCTCCTATTTTGAAACCATATTCTCACAGATCGTTCAGGCATACCTGTCTTTAATGCAATTGACTTCCTCAGTTGAGTAGTTGGGTTAGAATTCTTATTGAATTCATTAATAAGATATGTTAAAATTTCACCGCTTGCCCTGGTTCTTTTACCCTGGGTCAATCCAGAATACTCATCTCCAGATGACTTTCTACGTTGACCACCAGCATTGGATGATCTCTTAGGAGAAGTTTGTTGTTTTAAAGGATCAGCCTTTTCCTCGTGAATCATTTCAGTCCCCATAGAAGAGATATTTAATAAGGAAAGCCCCTCGGGGGGGGTTTCCTCATCATGCAGTGCGTCATACATGAAGTCCACGGATAAATCCATCGCCTCCGGCCCAGACTTTGGTGTTTCCATTTCAACGATGATGAAGTGATAGCTTTTTTCCTTTAACTTTTCCTGTATTTTCTTTGTCTTTTGGCCGTGCGTGCTCAGCAGCTCAGCTCGGTTGGATCCGGTTCTTTTACTATTATACAAACAAAGGAAGTAAAGGGATCTTAAGCCTATAAAAATCGACCACCACAATAAATACACATTGGCAAGGATGATAAAACAGCTTCCATTAAATTTCCGTTAACATTAGTATTACATTTCACTTGACAATTGGAACAAGAACGCACATTAGGACTCAAGATAGGTAGCATTGTCACCTCACACACACTCCATATATGACCCTCGTGTGACATAATTTTAGAGGGGAGACCCCCATCTTCACCAATTTCAAAATCATCAACAGAAAATGTCTCCTCTAAATCATCCATATAAGCAACCTTCAATTTACAAACAGTACCAGGAGCCGTGTTTTTACCTAATAATTTACAATATTGAAGAAACATTAACATATCATATTCACTACTTGTTTGTAATTCCCCCGTTTGAACCATAGAAACAACCTTTGCAGCTAATGTCTTTAATATTTTTAGTCGAGTCTCCTTAGTTAACAGCGTCATCATTCTAGCACTCTCTATTCTCAAATTTTCCAATTTGGGATTTAAAAACATTGCCTCTGATATACTCTTGTAACTAGAGCCATCCATGAATAATTCCTCTTCTTCTCCTTCTTCCAGTCCTTCCTCTAATTTAATCTTTGGATCCTCCGCCGTAGTCTTCCTGGCAATAGAATTACCTCCATTCTTTAGACTCAATTCTAACTGGTGCATACTTCGCAAATACGGTGGACTAGTTTGCAAACTATTGAAAAAATTCACATTCTCAAAATCCAAATGCTTTTCAGTTTGTGCCTTCACAACACTAAACATTATTGGATCTCGCTTTATTGAAAGAAAATCAATCTTTGTTGTGAAATTAATATTGTAATACGTAAACTCAATAAATGTTCCTGTTGGATCAGTAGTAAGAGAATCAATCACATATTTCTCCTTGGAGTCAATATTCAATTCATTGAGTTTTTTAAATATAGGAAGTGTTTCATCCTCTATACCTAAAAAGTAATTATATTCTTTAAATTGGTATTGTTGTTTATCAGTATTGAAAACCAAATGTGACAAATACCCAAATGTGTTAGAAAATAAGAAATGGACTTCATTTTCTTGAGCAAAGTCATTAAAATATGTCATTGATTCAATTAAAATGTGTGTATTGACCTCAATTTCATAATTCAATTTACTATTCAATCCAATAACTTTAATAGAATTGGCAAAACAAATCAACATAGTTATTTTTTCATTTGCCGATTTAACAGATTGGTGTAACACGATTGACTCATCAAAAGTGAAACTCTGAAGAAGATCCTCAATATGGAATTCAAGACTGCTCAATTGATATGTAAGCTTTTTAAATAAAATTCTGTTGTGATTAGTTATAATAGTAATAAACCCATGAATTTGTGAGTCTTGTTCAAAATCACTATAATCCCATTCAGAGATATCGCATTCTAAAGAATATTCATCATCTTCAAACCCCAATTCAAATTCAAAGATCTTTTCAAGTGATTCCTCAACACTATTAACTTGATAAATACCTCCCGTATTACTTTCAGACAACATAACAAACATAGACCCAGGAATCATAGGCCAAATAGGAGAATCAATCAATTTATGACTAATACCCTTCAACCATTCTAAATTTCTAATTCTTAACTTTGAAAAATCAGATGCAGATAAAATGTTATTAACGTTAAGCTCCTCCGAAGAAACTATTTTATCATTGATCACATCGACTGTGTTCAGTGCACCCTCTTCAAATTTCAATAAAAGCCCATTGAGTGTATCAGTGACCACCAACAACATACATGATTTTGATGTGCTGATTCCGGAATCTGAAACTGATAAATGAGTAACCTTGATCCCATTAGCAGAAGTATGTTGTCTAGCTTCTCCCAATCTTGTGGAAGAGTTCACAGCCAAGTAATTTCTCAATGCATTTTCATTTTTATTTAAGGATCCTGTCATCCTTAAAATGGAAAAGTAGTCTCCCAATTTATTAGATATTGTTGATGAATGGTTATTTGATTGCGGTGATAGAACAATGAGATCGTTTTTGAACGCTGCAAAAATAATACCATCCTTTGTGTGCAGTAAACGTCGTGACCCTGGAAATGGGGCAACCTTGGCAATTGATAAATCCTCCATAAAGTGAATTATAAATAACCGTGTACAAAACAAGAACAAAAGCAAAACGAAACAAAACAAAGAGCGTGTAAAATAATCTTTTTTTCCAGGTCTGGAGATTTTGTTAATATCAATATAAAATAATCTACAAATACAATGTTTATTGGTCTTCTCGGATCTCCTGGTTCAGACACCGAAATGATATTGGAACAGCTAGTGGAATTATATGGTTTCAAACAAGTTGGACTTGCTAAAAATGGAGGTAATAGCTTATTGTATGATACCTCTCATGAATTGTTGAACTCTGTTACCAATGAATGGAGAGATAATTTCGTTACCAAAGATGTGAAGGATATTGAAGATATTGATTTGTTTTTAAAGAGACCCTTTTTTTTATTGATAACAGTGGATTCCAATTTGTTGATCAAATTTAAAAGATATTCCAAATTGAATCCAAATATCACATTAGAACAATTCTGTGAACTCACTGATAAATTCAATACAACAACATTAATTAAGCATCAAGATCAAGCCAATTTAAGATTGATTAATAATGTTTTTGAAGATAAAACCAAATTATTAACACATATCAAATCTCTTGATTTATTAAATCCAAACAGATTAAGGCCCTCGTGGGATTCATATTTCATGCATTTCACTGAATTTGCAGCAAGAAGATCCAATTGTATGAGAAGAAGAGTTGGTTGTGTTATTGTTCGTGATAATCGAATCATTGCAACGGGGTATAATGGAACTGCCAAGGGAATAACAAATTGTAACGAAGGTGGATGTAAAAGATGTAATGATGCTGCTAAAAATGGCACCGGTGTTGGTCTCAGCACATGTTTATGTTTGCATGCTGAAGAAAATGCCCTGTTAGAAGCTGGTAGAACAAGAGTAGAAGATGGAGCCATTTTATATTGTAACACATGTCCTTGTTTGACATGCACAATTAAAATTGTTCAGTGTGGTATTAGAGAAGTGGTTTACTCTCAAAGTTATAGCATGGATGAATTAAGTGCCAAAGTATTTAGAGAAGCTGGTGTCAAATTTAGACAATACCTGCCACCAGCAGAGGGGACACTTTTAATAGAATAACTTAAGAACCCCTTGTTGTATTCGGAATATTATTATCTATCTTATTGTAACATTCCCGATTCCCTTTCATGTAGATCACTTTTATCTTCTACTTTCACTTTAACCTCTTCTTTAGGTGGGTTACTAGGAATTTTTAAAGATGACAGTTTTGCATTTAAATGTTCCAAAGCGATATCGTGATCTTCTTCTCCTTCTCCTTCTCCTTCTCCTTCTGCGCCATTCAAAGCCAATTCTTTTTGTAAAGCTTCCAATTCCTTATCAATATCATCATCCATGTTATCATCATCCGCTAATTTAGTTGACAGTTTGTCAGAAATCTCATTAGATCTATCGATTTCTTCTACTAAAGAGTTCACCACATTATCCACATTATTAGATTCCATTTGATCATTCAATTCCTTTAGAATTTTAGAATTTAACTCAAATGCTCCCATGACTAAACGGTTGTTTTCAGCTTGTTCCATTTTCAATTTCAAAATGTGTAATTGTTCTATTTTAATAAGAGTATCGTCTAATTGGGATTTCATTATTCGATTTCGTTTCTGTTTCATTCTAGCAGATGCCTTGGATCCATTTCGAAGGTCTAGTATAATTTCATCGTGTAGTTCATTTAATTGGACTTGCTTCAATTGACTATGGTTTTTCAATTGATAAATTACATAATTCAAGAAGGCCATCTTCTTTAAGTCACCTTGGTCCTTTTCATTGACATCAAGCATTGTTAGGTGGTGAGCAGCTGATTGCAAAAATACAACTTGACCCTGATGATTTAACATACCAATGTCTCTTTCCAAATAAACTAAAGAATAATCAAAATCCTCTTTGTTTATATCTAGGTTTTCTCTAACTAGTTCATATAGTTGCCTAATTTCAATGGGATCATTTACCTTTTCAAACTTAGACTTGATAATATTGGAGTAGTCAATAAGCTTCTCTAGTAACATATATTTATCCTTCATATTGTAATTATCTTTGGAATTAAATGAAGTCAATCGATTACTGTATTTATAGGGCCAAACAATGCTTCTCAATGACTTCATGATACCAGAATTTGATTCAACTGTAAAATCAGTAGCAATAGGCGATTTCGAGTATTCAGATAACGGGACAACCTTATGTTCTTCATTAATCAAATGGTTCAAAGCTATATAAAGTCCCATAGGTTTATACACAACACCATTGACTTTATATTGTAGGCGATCCACCAAATCAGAGTACTTCCAACATAAATGAGTTTCTGATTTAAAAAACTCTATCAAGATCTCTATCCAAGCATTCAAATTTGCTTTAAATCCCTCGTTGTTTTTCTCTTCAAGATGTTTATAATCGGAGAATAGAGACGGTAACCTTGATGGCTTGAAATTGGCATTATTTTCATATATCCCATTCATTTTAAAAAAAAAGAATTGATACATATCAAATTTGACTAAATGCGTATCCCATCATTATTATTGACACATCAATTGAAAATGACTGCCTTGGAACCAATTTTTGATACATTGGTGAATTACTTTAATGGATTATTGAGTGATCCGAGTGCTGAACCTGATGAACCTCTTTTAGCCGATGTACAAGTCATCTTAAGATCAAAATCAAAGACAGCCCGTGATTTGACATTATTAAAAGTATTATGTGAACCTATTCTCAAAATTATTTATAGTGAAGAAACCACCATGGTCCAGAAGTCATATGCTATTGAAGTCCTAATGCAGTTGTTGCCTTTATACACTTATGAGGATGTGGTGAACACTTTTGGGGAATCTGTTATCCAAAACGCCATCTTATTGGGGCGCCAACATGATCTACAAAAGATTGTTGTTCAACTACTATTCAGGGTGGTTGATCCTGATGAGTCTCTTACTGACTTGATAATAAATGCCATCTTTGTTGCAATTAGTGATCCACAAGTTTATTATGGTGTTTTTGATGAACTTCATAGGGCAGTTGTTCATTTGGCCAAACAAAGTGAAAAGTTCAGAAAGGAGATTATGGTTAATAAGGAAATCAATGACCATTTGAGCTCTATGAAAGGTTCAGGTATCTCTCAATCAAGATTGATTGATTTATCTTTGGGTTTATTGCAATATATTCCAACTATTGACAAGACCTTTTATCTTGTTCCAGAAAAGGAATTACTGACTACAGATGATCCATTATTGTTTTCATTCACCATTCAAGCATACTATAAATTATTGGAGCAGCAATACCATTTGGGTAACCTGCAGTTTTTGGAAAATGATATGGATGAACAGCTAAATTATTGCGCAAGGTTATTTGTGGATCCAGAATATGGTGTCGAGTTCAAATCAGATGCCAATAGCGAGTATCCTGAAGTTTTGGGTCAATTGAGCAGGACCTTCCCAAGGGTGTTTAATAAATTAAATAAAAAGTATGATATTTTGAATTATGCAATACAACATATCAAGTCAATTGATGCCATAAGATTTTTATCCAGTGTAGATCCAATGGTTTTATACAATAATGATGCCTTTTTCAATGAGCTTTATCTTAATTCAGAAACAATAGGCATATTTTACAATCTGGCTAATAATGAGCAAGTTTTTAAGAATAAACTGGATATTGATCATTTTCCACTACATAAATTCAATCTTGCCTTCCCTAAATTGTTATGGGTGATCGAAATTCTGATTCAAAATAAATATATTTTAGAAAGATTAACTAAAGAGTGGAAACCTATATCGTTATCAATAATTAAGCCAAAGAATCCTATTGCAGATCCTGAATTAGCTGATCAAAGGAAAAGAATTATGGAAGCTATTTTAAACTCCGGATATGAAATGAGTGATGATTTGTTAAAACCTCTTAAAGAGAAGGTGGAATTAGCTAGAAAGGGAGTTTATGTCATGGAACCAGCTACCGAAACGTCTTGAAAATGCTTTGTTTTTTTTACTATCATTTATTATATTATTATTTAACCTTAATTTTATATATAATAATTTACAAATACAAGGAGTTGGCAGAAATAATACCTCTATGAAGTAAAGTTTCACATTCAGTCATCTTTTCTGCCAGTGATGTGTTACCAATTGTTTTAGCGGCCTCTACAATTTGCTTCAACAATTCTTCCAATCTTCTAAATGTTCTAACAAGAGACCCCTCGTAAACATCAGTCATTTGACAAATTTGAGTGAAAGTAGCTCCCTCACACCAAGAGTAAACAACGGCCATTAATTCAGAACGGAAGGACTCTACATAGTCCTTTTCCACTAATTCAAGTTTACATTCTTTTGAAACCTTTGCAATCTTTCTAGCCATTTCTGTTAAAGCCTTGTATGGGCCATCCAATTCAGGATTTGGTTTTCTTTCCTCCTTGGATCTTTCTTGGAAAACAAAACATGATAAAAGTGCATTACATTGTGCTGGTGTCAAATCAGTAAATGTACCATTGAAAATTAATTCTGTCAATAAAAGTTCATCACCAGTACTAATTTCACATGCAACACGACCCTTTAATTCAACAATATCATCCTGAGAAATAAAACCCAATCTTCTTAAAACACGTTTACGACGTTTCAAATCATCTAATTGAATATTGGATTGAACAGCAGCAATCTTTAATTCAGTAGCCTTCACTTGATCTTCTAAATCAACCTTTTCGGAATATTTAGAATAAAGTTCATTCAGTTTACTTGAATGAGCTAATGGATGAGTGTTCAACTTATCTTCCAAAATGGAAATTTTCTTTAGTAAAGTTTTAAATTCGGGATCATCGATCTTCATCTTAGTAACCGGATCTAAAACAGGTAAACCATCAGGATGTCTTCTAACAATTTCCTTAAGTGCCTTATTCAGTGTCTTTTTACCTTGTTTGCTATTGATATCTTGAGGCAAAATTGAACGGCAAGAACTTATTTCTTGAATAGAATTCAAACTTATTGGAATCACTTGAGTAGTAGTATCTTCACCTTCCTTTGCAGGTCTAATTCCCAATGGTAATTCTGTATTGAAAGGTTTAATCAAATTCACCGGAGCATCAACAAACATAGTGTTAACAAAAACCTTGACAATATAAGAATCGTGATCAGACACTTGTTGTAGGCCACCAGGACCATTCTTTGGGTTATATTTAGAATAACTAATAACAATACCCCAACCATAGTCTTGTTCACCAACCTTGACCTTAATCATACGACCATTCTTTAAATGTGGGAGGGAGTATGATGGGTGAGTAAAAATCTTTCTGGAATCTTCCCTGTAACCATTCAATTGCTTTTTCAAATCATAGTATTGCTTTGTATTTTCAATATCATCAATTTGAATCTCTTCAATCTTGTCCTTCATTTCATCAACTTGCTTTTCCAAAACAGGAACGGCAATAGTATTTTGAAAATGGAAAAAGGAATATGAAAGCATAAATTCAGGTGAGATACCTTCAACTCTCAATAAGTTCAAAATCATATTGTAACCTAAATGGAAAGCGGAATCTAATCTATCAGCAACACCCTTAACCATACCCTTAGCCACTTGAGGTTCCATCTTTTCATCAATCATCATAATAACAATACCACGATCATCCAAACCTCTACGACCAGCTCTACCAGACATTTGAATATATTCACCACCTGAAACCCAACGGAATCCAACACCATCCCACTTTCTAACAGATGTGAAAACAACAGTTTTAGCAGGCATATTTAATCCAATGGAAAATGTCTCTGTAGCAAATAAAACCTTTAAAAATCCCTCTTGGAATAAAATTTCAATAATTTCCTTAAGAATTGGTAATAACCCAGAATGATGAATACCAATACCTCTCTTTAAGAGGGGTAAAATATGCTTAATTTGAGGTAATTCTCTATCATCCTCTGGTAACATTTGAATAGCATTATCAAAAATCTTTGTTAACATTTCTCTTTCTTCATCAGTATTGAAATCTAATTTGGACATCTTCATTGCCAATGTTTCACAATCTCTTTTAGAAAAGGAGAAAACAATAACAGGGTTATATTTTTTAACCCAAATCATTCTAACAATTTTGTAAATATCAGATTGACCATCCTTAACGCCGCCTTTCCATGATTTACCCTTTTTGGTATCCACAGATCCAGGATCATCACCCATATTATTACCAATGGAAACCATAGCCTTTTGGAAATTCTCTTCTCTGAAGGTCCCCTTTTCATCAACAACTAAATGTATACCCTCACTACCAGATGGGAATAAATAATGTTGTAATGGAGTTGGTCTAAAATCTGTATAAACAATATGACATGGCTGATTATGAATTTTACAAACCCATTCAGCAAATTCCATAGCATTTGGAATAGTTGCAGATAAAAACACATGATGAACGTTATCAGGCAATAAAATGATAGTTTCTTCCCAAACAACACCTCTACTTTTATCTCTCATATAATGGACTTCATCAAAGATGACCCAACCAACTTCCCTCATAACTTCAGAACCTCTATATAACATTGATCTTAAAATTTCAGTAGTCATAACCAAACAACCTGCATCAGGATTGATTGTCACATCACCAGTCATTAAACCAACATCACCAAACTCTGCTTGTAATTCACGATATTTTTGATTTGAAAGGGCTTTAATTGGAGATGTATAAATAACTCTTTGTTGATTCTTTAAGGACTGAGCAATTGCGTATTCAGCAACAACAGTTTTACCTGCAGAAGTATGTGCAGAGACTAAAACAGATTCTTCTCTATCAATACAAGAAATTGCAGTATCTTGAAAGGGATCTAAAGTAAATGGGTATGTACGTGCTTCCTCTTTACGTTTGTGTTGGCCAATTGGCACATAATTATATGCTGGTGGTAACGCAACTTGATGTCTAACTTGATGTTTAATTTGTAATTTATTAGGACCTGAACCAACAGTTGCTGTTGAAATCATCTTATCCTCCTCTGACGGGGCAACTAAACCAGCGCTTTCAGTGACTTCTGTTGATGCTTCAATTTCCAAATCATCAGCAACAATTGGCATAAATTTCTCCTTTGGCTTCTTAATATCAATCAATTTCTTTCCGCCATTAGATAACGATGATGATGGTTTCGACTTCTTAGTAGATGTAATATCATTATTAGAGACATTTTTTCTTTTATTTTGAGTGTCTATAACTTCTGAATTATCTGTAGAAGTTTTTAATTCAGAGATCTCAACTGGAGCCTCTTCAAAGACATCGAATAAGTCATCCATGTTAAGATTAACTTATAGTAGTAGAAGATAAATGCAACTTTACACTAAAGAAAAATTTCACCCTTCTGAAAAATTTTTTTTTTTTTCCTTGGAGCAAAAGCATATGATAGATTACGTAACTTGATCTCTTTATTATAACAACGTTACAAAGATATTAAAGGGGGACACTGAAAACAAACCAGTATTAAAGACACAGGGACCATTAAAAAAAACCACCAACCAACCAAACATGAATTAATTTGAAACTTCTATTCTTTTTTTTCTCTTTTTCCTTTTTCATTTCTATTTAATTTAACTTTTAAATCTTTTTGTACATCAAAATGTATGCAGTCTTACTCAGTTGAGTTTTATCACTGATGGCATCATCTGCACTAATAGGAGTGATACTAGTATCATCGATCTTTATCCATTCATCATTAAAACTCTTAATTTCAGTAGTGTAATGACCATTTTCGGTATCTCTACCATGATGGTAAACAACACCAGTGAGTTCGAATTTAGGTAATTCTTGAATATTAGTTGAAATACATTCTGCTGGTAATACAAGCTCATGATCATAAGAAATGAATTTACGAATCTTTTCAATTCTGCAATCAAAGACTTTAGCCTTAGGAGCAGGAGATGCTGACTGTTGTGATTTAGCTTCCTTTTTCTTTTTACCCTTTGAAACAACTTCACTAAATGAATTATCTTCATTATCAGGTGATTCATAAGTAACAAATGAAAATCTCTTTAAGTGAATAATTAAAACTGATGGTACCTTATCAATGAAATTTTGTTTTTTAGCAGTACCCTTACCCATTGAAATTTCTTCATCTTGTGAAAATTTATGGAATGCAGTAACTAAATCATTAATTTGGGGCTCATCAATATCCAATTGAACTTGCATAAATGGATCTAATGTTATTGATGATTTTTTATTTGGTAATTTCAAAACAGATTTAAATTGACCACCAAATAATGTAACAATTGGTGAATACTTAACCTCAAATGTTCTCTTTTCAGCGGGTTTCTTGTTAGCACCAATTTCTTGCCAGCCACTACCACCTTCAGGTGATTGACTATCCTTATTTTCATCTTTAATAAATTCAACAGCTCTAATGACTCTTTTACCAGTTTCCTTGTTATGGAAGGCCTCTGCAAATTTTTTGACATCAGTCATTGATAAAGTTGCAATTTCCTTAACGAATTCTTCATGCAATTCATCTAATAAATGACCAAGAAATTCTTCAGCATCTTCTTGTCTCCCCCATTGTAAATGTGAAAATCTAGGTAAAATAGCAATCGATTTGTAAAAGGCATTTGGATCAATAATGTCGATTTTATCTTCTGATGCCTTTCTTTTAAATGAATCGTGTAAAAGCAAAATAGCATTTAAAATGGGGGTACTATTATTATTAAGTTTGGCCACTGAATGAGTACGAATAATATTCAGCATTTGAGAAAATGGTTGACATGCAAACAAAAATTGTAAAATAGAATTCATGTAACAAATATTACCAGAGTTATTCAAACCATGGGGGATAACCAAATCGGTTTTTTTATTCTTTAGAGCATTACTCAGGTAAGCAGGATCAAAAATCAATCTCAGTAAAACAATTCCTAGTGGGTTCACTTTATTGTCTAATGTAACTTCAGAAACAATATCTGGTTGAGATGTGGCATTCTTGAGTGGTGTAGTTTCTTTTTGTTGAGGTTTAGTTGGAACAGGAGACTCTACTGAAGTAGAGGAGGAATTAGGAGCTGGTGATGCTGTAGATGGTGAAGAAGTGGTGGATTGCTTTGTAATGGATTGTGGTTTTGATGCAGAACTTGCGACAGCGGCCCATGACATTGGAGCAGACACTGGAGTGGTTGGAGCCGGTGATGATTTCTTTGATGTCACTGGTGTCTTTGGTTTTAAATTAGCTCCTGTAGTTGTTAAAGTAGAGCTAGTAGTAGATGGTTTCACATTATTTGATGAATCAGTAATAGTATTGGCAGATGTTAATTCACGTTGTGAACGTTTTGTTGAATCATCTGCATTATTATTTGGTGATAATGATGATGACTGCTTTTGAGTCAATTTTATTCCAAAATGTTCGGACATTAGCTTGGACACCTCATCAAATGATGGCAACAACGGTGGGTTGGAATTCTTAGAAAGGTAAGCTTTTCTTAATGTACTAATTTCATCCTCATCAGTACCAAAGTACAATGGGAATTGAACAGGTTCTGAACGTCCACTGTCCTTAAAAACAAATTTCCTTTCATCATCTAATATCTTATCATAGATCTGCTCAATAGGCGGTGATTGAGAAACAGCAGTGGGCATACTTGAGGCTTTAACAATAACGAGTCCAAACCTTTGAAGTGAGATGAAATTTCCAACAGTAAAAAATAAATAAAAAAATAATTTTCATGCGCCACATTTCCAGCACTGGAGGGGGAGGGGGGGAAGAAGCCACCAGGGTAATGTAAGGCCAGGTGGAAATGCTGTATAAGTAAGCAACCTATTTACTTTTAATTTACTTTATTTTGTTGGATTTTATTGGATTTCATTTCGTTACTTAACGTTATGTTACGTTTTGAATTTATTTGATTCAAGTTGATCTCGTTTGAAGCATTGCTTGGATGTGGGATTCTTCAACAGTTTGCAACCTTTATTGCAGCATTTACGTGTTATTTAAGTGATAACTTGCAATTTATAAATTCTAGGAAAACACTTATTTTATGTCAGCTGAAGAAGCTGGTCATTTTAGCAGGACGCAAGACCTGAACATGAGCATAGTCAAGCTCAGTATTAAAAAATGCAAGATTTAAAAAGAGTTGTTGTAGTTAAACACCGCAATTAAATGCTTCGAGAACTTTGAAAACTATAATAAGTTTTAGTACCTGTCTTTTGACATTAAATAATTAAAAGAACCAAATCATAGCTACCCCGAATATGCGTATCAATTACTTTTCTACGGCAATTTGCTTAATTTATGGCATTGTATCTCCTTCTCCAGTCCCAGTCTGGAACATAGAACAGACCTGGCAGCAGCGGCATCAATTTACAAAACATTTTAGGTTGTTGTCTCACTACTGGCTTACTAGAATCCACAAAAATCGTTATCGACACGAGTAAGTACATTAGTATCGCCTTTGAGCAGACACAAGCGTATAACGAGACAATCAAAGGTTCAGTTTTCAGGTAATATATTTAGCTGTGTTATTTACCTCAATAACCGTCAAGGAGAAATATGCTGTAAGCCAGTACACATTGATTGATATCCGGCATATGGATGACGAGTCACTTGAAATTCCTATCCACCCGGATGGTCCAAGTGTTAATGCATCCGAGAGCAGCCCAATGGTTGCTTCAGCAAACAGCCCTCTCTTAAGTAGTGACCCCGCTTTCGAGTAGTGGGGTGCCTTACAAAATGTATATGGCACTGGATAGTTGTATGGCTAAAACCACGTATTCTTGGTTTGGAACATCGTTGGACGGCGACTGCCATAATCATTTGGAGGGTCTATTATTAGGCATTCTAGGGTGGTTGATAGCAATAAATGAAGAAAACCCTTTTCAACATTTCAATTAAAGTAATCACATCAAAGTAAAAACCGATATGAGCAATAAATCGTATTGTATAACAAACTGAAATTCACTCATACTGTGAAATATCAGGCAATGTAATTCTGTTTTGAAGTTTGGATACCAATTACCGAAAATAGTAACTAAGTCGAATCCGGGTTGATGCATTTGTGGAACTTTTAAAAATAATAATCCATATCGAGGACATGATACAACTTGAAGATTTGGAAATTAAGAATCAAGGCGACTGGTTCGAATTTGACATATTCGAATTGTACATTAACAAGTGAATAAATTTATTTCACGGAATTTACCCAACTCGATTCACATTTTATGCTAAAAGTGAATCAAACTTTTACGCTAATGAGTATACTTTATGACAATGAGCATATTTGTAACGTCTCCATAGGAAAGTATCCAGAGGGATGATTGTTTAAAACTCAAGGTAAGGATGACAGCTAATCTTGTGACAAATACCTTCAGTAATTGATGATTCAACAGCTTTCATTTTTGGCAAATCATTCACCTATAAATACGTTCAAATGTATCCTTTTGAAGTTTCACGTTTCAATATAAAACACAACAACTATTTTCTTATTAACAATTAGTAAAAAGCGTACAAAAAAGAAACCTAATATAACACAATCAACAAGTCTATATTTGTAACATAATTTAGAATGAAGAAATTCCAATTAAAATCAATCATTAATCAATAATATTCAATATTCATGAAATTCATCAAACTCTCTATTAAGGAACTGGTTAAAATACCCAAGTGTAAAAGAAAAACCATCCAACTAAAAACAAAAATAATAACCAAATCTTCCACGAAACACCACTCTTATTAGCAAATAATTTCATTCTTTCCATATTGAGTTTGATTTTTTCACTTGTTAATCCCATATCTTGACTCAAATACAATAGGGTATCTTTGGATTTATTTATTTCACCCCCCATAGCCAATGACAATTCCTTAAGAGTCTTGATCTTATCTGACATGACACCCATAGTTTCCTCTGCTTGTGCCTCTAATGATGCCAATTCCTGTGCTGATTGAGAATATTCCACTCTTTCATAAGCGGTTGGTGGGGTCTGTGATTGTGGTTGCGGTGATGGCGACAGAGCTGTTCCAAAGAGGTTCTGCCTATCACGAGCCCTTGAAGAGTACCTGAAACATGATGTTAGTGACTGTTTATGGAAATTAGATTTTGCAAAATGGGGGTAAATCACAAAAAAGAAAGGGGGAAACCTCCCTTCTAACAAACACAAGTCCAATTAAAAAATTCAAATCTAACTGATACATACCTAGAAGACATTATTATACAACCAGAATCAATAAATCAATCAAAAATTAGGGAATATCAATCACAATATTAGAGAAAACAAATAAATATCAAAGAGGGAAAAAAAAATAATTAACGCGTTCCATTAATTCAACACTTTATATATAGAAAGAACATAAAGCCAATGAATTTACGTCAAATAAGACAACAATTAAACTCTGGTCTTGTGATGTTGATGGTGATGGCATCTGCCTTTGCTCTTTGGAAGGGGCTTGGTGTGATTGCAAACTCTTCATCGCCCTTGGTGGTTGTGTTATCAGGGTCAATGGAACCTGCCTTCCAAAGAGGCGATATTCTCTTTCTTTGGAATAGAGAACAATACCTTAATGTGGGTGATATTGTCGTTTATAATCTCGAGGGAAGAGATATCCCCATTGTTCATCGTATTATGAGAGATCACATTGTTGAAGAACCAGTCAAAACTAAAAAGGGACGCTCTATTGGCCAAACTAAGACAACTCAATATTTGTTAACAAAAGGTGATAATAATGAAGTTGATGATCTTGCCCTTTATGGTTATGGCAAAGCTTATCTGAATAGAGAAAAGGACATTGTTGGTAGCGTTAAGGGATATTTACCAAAACTTGGTTACATAACTATCCTTGTTACTGAAAATAAATATGTTAAATATGCAATGATTGGGTTCTTATCTCTTTCTGCCTTCTTTACTGAAGAATAAATGAAACATAACAAATACAGGGGGGAAGCAAAAGCTGGAACTGGTAGCTAATATACACATTATAAAACTATATATCTTAATATTGTTTGAATCGTTTATTTAATGATTGATCATATGTGGGATTTACCCTTTTAACCTTAGTATTGGATCCAAGCTGTTTATAAATTAATTCAATATCCTTCATATTGATATGTTGAATAGTGCTGATATTCTTCACAAAGGTTTTAAAATGTTCAAGATTCAATTTATCAATCGATTCATTCCTTTTAACTAATTCATCTCTTATTAAATCTCTATTAGATTTCAATTTAAGATTTTCCTCATCAATAATATCCCAATAATATTCAATTGCAGATGATCCATCATGGCCACATAATTCAATAAATTCAGGTAAATCTCGCACAGCTGAAAGGAACTCAACCCATTTCAATTGTGATGATCTATCAACTTTCATAACAACCCTTTTAAACGCATCTCTAGCCCTTCTATCGGATGTGTAATTGAGTTTTTGCTGCTCAGTATATATAAGTTTCATTTCTTGTTCTTTCTTGGTTACAACCTTATCAAATTGGGTTAACAATTCAATCTTACTAAGATTTGGAAATTCTGATCTCAAATAAGGCAAACATTTATCGAATTCAGATGAAATATCAAGTGACTCCGTAAGATATGATGTTAATTGTTTAATTTCCTTCTCCTTTTTGCTATTGGCTTCCTTATTATGATCAGCTCTTAATGAATCAACATATTCATTAAAGAATTGCACTTTAAACTTCTCAGGAATAGATTTATAGACTTCTTCATCCAAAAGCAGGTGGGACACCGTTTTCCATCTGGAATAGTATACAACATTCTTGGATTTTAATAATTTAAAGAACTCCTCTTTATATTCTTCACTCTTTTTAGAACTTTGTTCGAAATCAGCATCTGCCTTTTTAATTAAATAAACCTCAAAAAGTTGTTGCCTTGAAAGAGGGTCCTCAACAATCCAATATCTTTTGTCGCTTATTAACTGTTTAATAACCATAGAAAATGACCAGTTACTGTCAACATTTGATTCTTTTAAAAGTTCAAAAAACATCTCCTTTCGTTGGTCAAATGTTAACTCTTCTGGTTCTTCTTTGGGTTCTTCTTTTGTATTCGCTGTGTCTTCTATGGATTTTAATCCTAATATATCATTTGCGGTAGTGGCTGTATTATCTAATTTCATTTCTTCATCTTGGTCTCCTTCTTCATTCCTTTTTTCCTCTTCTTCTTCTTCATTCCCTTGTTCTGATACTCCTGTAATTTCTGATAGAGTGACATCTATCCCTAAAACACCCCTTGCCCCCTCTAATACCCCCTCTGGTAAATCCCAAGATGATTGACCTAAGGATTCTGAATAATAATATACTTGATTTTCCTCAGAAACAACTCTAGACCACCCCAACTTGTCCAAAACTTGTTCCAAAACATCTAGGGGAAATTCCCATTGAGTGATTTCTGTTTCTGTATTGTAATAATACGCATTCCCACTAGATTCATCCAATAAACGCTCCCAGGTCATTTACCTATATAACTTAATAAGGAAAAAAGGATGCGAATTGAAACTTTTCCTTGATATCAACACACCGCCATCCTATTATTCTTATTCTTATTCTTATTATATGTCACAATCTCTTAAACCATACTTAACGGCTGTTCGTCATTCATTGAATGCCTCACTATGCTTATCCAACTTTTCCTCTCAAATTGTTGAGAGACACAATTACCCAGAAATTGAAAATAAAAACACAAAGGAAATCCTTCTACAACCAATTCACATTTGTAGAAATGAAGCTGAAAGGGTACTAATTGAACCATCAATCAATTCAATTAGAGTAAGTATTAAGATTAAACAAAGCGATGAAATCGAAGAGATTTTAGTGGATAAATTTACTGGGTTTTTAACAAAGAGAGCTGAAAACTTTCTAATTCTTAGAAGAACCCCGATTGAGGGGTATGATATATCATTCCTTTTAACTAATTATCATGAGGAAGTGATGATGAAACATAAATTGGTGGATTTCATCATTGAATTTATGGAAGATGTTGATAAGGAAATCTCAGAAATGAAATTGTTTCTTAATTCAAGAGCTAGATTTGTTGCTGAAGCTTACTTGAATGAATTCGATTAAATCAATTGAATTAATTTATCCATTATCATCATCATCATTATCCTCTTTCTATTGTATAAGGTTTTTTATTTCTCTATTTATATTTTAAAAAAAACTCGGACTAAAAGTACCTACCTATCTACTTAAATCATTTCCCAAAATAAGGTAAATACAAATCATCCTATTGTAATGCAAATAACTAATCATATCAAAAACCGCAATCAGCCTGCTAACTATTATTTAAATGAAAAATAGTATTGTTAATAAAATGATGACAACTATTAATAATAGCCACAGGCCAACTCTTTTAAACGACCTAAAATAGTTCTTAAATCTTCACCTTCCTCGTCTTCTTTTAGTGAATTAATTTCTAAACTAACCATACTTTCATCAAGGGGGTAATTCCATTCCAGCCATTGATTTATCCCATTCCTCTTTAAAACAATTTCCCCCTTGCTAACCTCAATTTGAAAGGAATTCTCTGGATAATGAATTTCTGGTAACAAAATAACAGTGGGACGATGATCATCATGAAGTTCATTATTATATATCAATCGAGATTCTTCAGATCCATCAAGTGATAAGGTACTCAAAGCAGACCCAGTTTTGCTATTTTCAATTTCCAATTGAAGCTTACCTGTACCAATATTGAAATCAAATTGGCTCAGTAACCCGTTACATAAAATAACAGATGGTCTAATTGTAGCCCTTGGACATCTTATACCTGACAGTGTATCTATATTAAACATCTGTTGAGATTCAAGTCCATATGAATGTTCTCCTTTATTACCCTTTGCTCTTAATTCATTATTACCTATAGTAGTACCATTAGTTGAATAAATAGAATTCCTATCATCACTATTCAATAAAAGAGTTTGAGTAGAACTGCTGTTTTTAGTTAACCATTCAGAATAACTAGTACCCTTCAACAATTTAGAATCCTTTTTATCGTCCCTTGACCAAATTGAAAAGTCTTCTAAATTCCAAAGATCACCCCATTCATGATTATTATCAGGATTATAAGTCCAATAAGTGAAATTCAGATTACTAATTTCTAATGCTGTTAATAGTGCATCATTTGCAGATTCTTGAGATTTATAATCTCCATTTTGATACGCCCTTTTAGAATCCATATCATAAGGCATACCGGTTTCAGAAAATATAACTGGTATGGATTCGCCAACATTGTATTTAGATTCATCATTCATTTCCTTTAGTTGTCTTGCAATTAACGTTCTAATTCGAGATTCACCAAACACAATACTGAAAGCGGGATTCCAATAGCGTTTTCTAACAATACCAAGTGTATCAACATTCATGAATCTATTCCATGATTTAAACATTAAGGACATCCCATCATAATAATGTAAAGCAACAACGGTATTTTCATCGACATAATTAGTATTTTTGACCCTTGGTGGAGCCAATAAAACTGGTGGTTGCATTATAATGAACATTTCTGGATCAATTTCTCTCATTTTCTTTCTAAACTTATCCCAGAATTGTAAAAACGGACCATTAATAAATGTATCTTCATCTAGTAATGCACCTGAATGGGGGTGAACTAAGAAATAATCAGGTTTTAAAAGCTCTCCCGTTTTAGAATCCCAGACTCCATGCTGAGCAAGAATACATTCTCCCAATTTCCATTGGGATCCCCTATCAAATCCATAATGTTTATCCTTTTCATCATTTTCAATCCATGCCTTTTTACCATCGGGGTGCCATAATTTATGACCTTTTTTAGTTGGTCCAAAAATACTTAAATGGAAGGTACTGATCTTTTGTGATATACCCATTGCCAATCTTAACGACTCAATTGGTGTTGGAATTTCATCTAACTTCAACTTATTATTTGCGGGAAAATCATTCAAATCAGTGAATCCATACATTCCATGATTTGGTTCATTGAGAGATTCTACCCCTAATAAACAAGTGTCAAAAATTCCTGGAATTTTCGCTTTGATATGATTCATTAAAAATGCCACTGAACTAATGAAATGATCTTGTAAATATTCTTGAATATTGACTCCATCCATTATACATTTAGGCAAAAATGTTTCACCGGAAAAGAACATTGTAAACATCAACTCCGATGCTAATCTATAATAATTTGTGGCCCAAAGCATTTTAGTATAAGCTGCTGGATTAGTACTATCATATTGAATTCTAGCTGCCAATGTATTTTTGAAATTTTCTGGATTTAATCCAGCTGCATATAATGTCCATAGGGGGGCCCCTGAACCACCAGAAAATCTTGACCACACATCCTGATGGGGATCCATAAAGACATAAATACCACCAATTTCATCAATAATTTTCAAAACTTCAACAACATAATCAGCATATTCTAAATCATAAATTCCTGGTCCCTCATGTTCGATGGCTTCCCAGGTGAAAACAAATCTAATAGTATTAAATCCACATTGTTTGACCCTAATAATGTGTTCATATGCATCAGATAAAGGGAATGGTTTACCAACAAAGGAAACATGGTCTGCTTCTGTATATAATCCACATTTATGAGGTTTAATATAAGTTGGTTGGAATGGTGTAGATGGTAATTTAGAATTAGAGGCAAAATTGATTCCGTGTAACCTGACTCGTCTCCCAGTTTTAGCCTCAACAAAGTTACCCAGTGAATCAGTAATTAGTTTACCTGTGCCTATGGGACCCTGAAAAGTATCTACTGTGACTTTTCTGGCTTCAAAACTTGAAATCACACTCATTATCCTTCGAATCAATCAGTAGTAAAGAGAACAATAAGCGTTGGAAAACTGATATCATCATGTACTATCGCGTCAAATTCAAAATGGAATCCGACACCGAGTTCAGAACATGCGTTCTCCCCCATTGTACCCGGCAGTTTGTTATAGTTGGGATTAAAGTAGTGAGGTTTTGCAATTAGCTGTTCTCTTTTCAAAAACACATCTCAAATGTTATATAATCGAACGGGGGAGTTTGCTTGAGACATAAGGTGATGCTCATCCTTTTTTTGGCCTTGAAAAGGAGTACCAAATGGATTTAGCAATGAATACCGGTGTTGACAATATCAGTAACTTATTTCAAAAACATAACATAACACAGCAAATAAGGTTCTACTATTGTTTTTAAAATGTAGTTGTATCCCTATTCCTATTCCTATTCCCTCCCATGTTCTTCCCCATGAAATCCATATTTGTGGCGCATGCGCTTTTTCATTATACGAGAGAGAGAGATTTCAAATGGCGCAGCCTTTATGTCTCTTATTCTGTTGAGGTGTTGTAAATGTCTGGGTTATCATGTCAAAATGTATCTTTTTTACCCATACAAGATCAATGCACTTTTGTTAAAGACCATTGTGTTGGTGAGGGGGTTTTAAACAGTTTCATTTGGTACTATTGTACAAGTACAAATCAAAATATCCGAAATTGGATAAGTATCCCAATATTGATAATGGTATTGGCAATCATGTTTTTATGTATGGGTCTTGTTGCATCTGAAAGTCTTGTACCAAATTTAAATTCAGTTTCACGATGGTGTAATATCCCCCAGGGGTTAGCTGGGTTGACATTAATGGCCTTTGGTAATGGAGGACCAGATATCGTTTCTACTTATGCATCATTGATTTCTGGTAATGCCTCCTTAGCAATAAGTGAATTGATCGGTGCTGCCTTTTTCATTAATTCTGTTGTTATGGGGTTGATTTTCATTTTGCACCCCTTTGACATCATTGAAGAACATAATAATAATAGTAATGATATGAATGGTGATCAAATGGAACATGATTTAATAGAATTTAATGCAAAGGCGATGTATGTTAGAGATGTGATATTCTTTTGTGTTGCTTTGATTGTTTTGCTATATTCCTTGAGTGATAATGTTTTAAATCAAAGAGAAATGTTAACAATGGTTGGAATTTATGTTGCCTATGTCATCACCATAATAACTTGGCAATGGTGCATACAGAGTAAATTAGAAAAGTTTAGGGTCAATAATAGAATAAGAAATATGTTTAATGATGAAAATCCCTTAACAATTGCTATTGATGATAATGTGGAATTAGAAGATTGTTATAATTTCAATCCGCTTTTATTCAAGACTCTTGAATTGGGTACTATTATAGATTGTTTGAATAAAGAAAGAAGATTGAAATTGACTCTGAGTAATATGCCCGTGTTAAGAGATCTCCCCGGTGATGATATTGAAATTACACATTTGGATATTCCTATTGAAATTGAGTTACCTAATCCAACAATTACTCAAAAAGTTATTCATTATTTGACTATACCATTCATAACACTTTTCAAATATACCATTCCGATTTTAAGACATGAAGAATTTGACGGAAACTTCAAACCGGGACTAGAAAGATTAACTCAAATGTTATTTTCTATGATGATATCACCCTTTATTATTCAACATGTATTTTTTCCAAATTTATCATGGTTATCAAGAACCATTATATTCATACCAATATTAACATCATTATATGGTGCATATTATAATTTGATGAGATCATCTAATCCGTCCAAAATCATCAAATTGGCTATATCACTTCAGGGATTTTTAACATCGATTTGTTGGATGTCACTTTTTGCTTCTCAAGTTATTGATACTCTCACGTTCTTTTCTGCGATAACTCTTTTGCGCACATCGCTCTTGGGTATGACTATCTTTGCCATAGGTAATTCTATGGGTGATTTAATTTCATGTATTATTATTTCAAGAATGGGGTACCCCCTAATGGCGCTTGCTTCTTGTATTGGGGGGCCTCTATTAAATTTGTTACTGGGGTTTGGATTAAGTGGTTTATTAAGTGGGAAAAATGATATAAGTATCCCCATGACGGGCTCAGTAACTATTGGTGGGTTAGTTTTGTTGTTTAATTTATTTGTGGTATTTCTTATATTAATTCCTAATTTAGGCTGGAGGGTCACTAAGGGCGTTGGATGGTTTTTAATTATTATTTGGGGTATTACTATGCTTTTTATTTTCCTTTTGGAAACACTTTTGACTTATTAAATAGCCATCTATATATTATTCTGAATGAGCATATGAGCACCTAAGCAGTCAAACTCTTAGACGCGTCTTATTTACCTATAAACAAACAAAAAAAACCATGTTAACCTACGTTTCTTCCTATTGAAAGATGGCAAAGGATTTTAATAGGTTTAAAAGTAAGCCTAGTGAGCCTAAATATCTTGATACTGATCTAGGTACGGGTGCTGGGATTTGCCCTACGCTGAAACGAAGGAGAACAACTACTGATTCATCTGCTCTGTTTAAGCCGTTTGTTACGCCATTTGCCAAATCTAATAGAGGCAAACCGCTAAGATCATCAAGGAGGAATGGACCTAAAACTTATGCGGAGGGGTTCATTCAATCAAATAAGGAGAATGAGGATTCTCAATGGACAGAAGGCGATAATATCATTATCAAAAGAAAGAACGCGTTAAATCCAAGAAATGCATTGGGGGTAATTGATCAAAATCAAATGAAGTTAAGTAGCAGATTTGTTCCTCCCCTGAAGGATCACGTTGATGAGTATTCCAAAAAGACCCCACCACCCTTGGGGAATAGAAGAAAGTTGTTTTTTCCTCCAAGACCCTTGTATGATCCATTCGATGAAATGAATATTGTTTTATATGATCCAACGATAGATGTAATTCCCGACTTGAAGGAGGAGGAGGAGAAAGAAAAGGAGAAAGAAAAGGAAAAGCAGAAAGAAAAAGCTAATAAAATTAATGATGAAGAAGTCAATACTACCCCAGATCAAGAAGTAATGCAAAGGCCCTCTAGATTCAGATTGGCCAATAACAAATCATTAAATGAAATGTTGGGTATATCCAATGACCCCAATGAGGACCCCACATCAAAGTTCCCCAATGTTCCTGTTGTTATTGATCCTAAGTTAGGTCAGATTTTAAGACCACATCAAAGAGAGGGTGTGAGATTCCTTTATAGATGTTCAGCAGGTCTGGTCCATGCTAAGGCAAAGGGATGTATCATGGCAGATGAAATGGGGTTAGGAAAGACTCTTCAATGTTTGACATTAATGTGGACTTTATTGAAACAGGGGCCTCGTGGTAAAAAGACCATTGATAAATGTATTGTTGTATGTCCATCAAGTTTAGTTAGAAATTGGGCAAATGAGATTGTTAAATGGCTGGGCAAGGGTACTATAAATTCATTAGCAATTGATGGGAAAAGTGTTAAAAGTGATAATATTGGTGAAGCGTTACAATCATGGGCAGATGCACAGGGTCGTGGTATAGTTGCACCAGTACTCATTATTAGTTATGAAACATTAAGGAGACATATTGATAAATTATCACAATGTGAAATAGGATTAATATTAGCAGATGAGGGACATCGGTTAAAGAATGGTGATAGTTTAACATTTACAGCATTAAATTCACTTAAATGTGAAAGGAGAGTTATTTTAAGTGGTACACCAATTCAAAATGATTTATCGGAATACTTTTCATTATTAAATTTTGCAAATCCTGGATTATTAGGATCTAGAAATGAATTTAGAAAGAATTATGAATTGGATATTTTAAAAGGGCGTGATAGTTTAGCCAGTGATAAAGAACGAGAAAAGGGTGATAATAAATTAAGAGAATTGACGGAATTAGTTCAAAAATTTATTATTAGAAGAACCAATGATATTTTATCAAAATATTTACCAGTTAAATATGAATATGTTATATTTTGTGAATTGAGTGATTTTCAAAGGGAATTATATAATTATTTCATTACATCACCTGATATTAAGAAATTATTAAGGGGGTTAGATTCACAACCATTAAAGGCTATTGGGTTATTGAAGAAATTATGTAATCATCCAAATTTATTAGACTTGAAAAATGATATTGAAGGATGTGATCATTTGATACCAGAGGATTATATGGATGATAAAAATATATTTGGAAGAAATAGAATTGAGATTCAAACTCAATATAGTGGGAAATTTTCAATGCTAGAAAGGTTCCTTTTCAAAATTAATAGGGAAACAGATGATAAAATTGTTGTTATCTCGAATTACACACAAACATTAGATTTAGTTGAAAAGTTATGTCGACAATATAAATATGGATGTTTAAGATTAGATGGTAGTATGAATATTAATAAAAGACAAAAACTTGTTGATAAATTTAATAATCCTGATGGGAAGGAATTTGTGTTTTTATTAAGTTCTAAAGCAGGTGGATGTGGTATTAATTTAATTGGAGCCAATAGATTGATTCTTATGGATCCGGATTGGAATCCCGCATCAGATCAGCAAGCACTTGCAAGAGTTTGGAGAGATGGACAAAAGAAAAGTTGTTATATTTATAGATTTATTTCCACTGGTACTATTGAAGAAAAGATATTTCAAAGACAAAGTGCCAAAATGCAATTATCATCGTGTGTTGTTGATTCTAATGAAGATGTTGAACGATTATTCAGTAGTGATAATTTGAAACAATTATTTGAATATAATCAAAATACTATTTGTGATACTCATGATACATATAAATGTAAGAGATGTGAGCAAAGTAATGGGAAACAACGAATCAAATCCAACGCCATGCTCTATGGTGATGCTACAACATGGAATCATATTAATCATGATTCACTTGAAAGGAATGAAGATTTCTTAATCCAAAATGAAAGTCAATTTAATACAATCAGTTACGCTTTCCAATATATATCACATTTATAGATTACATAAACTATAAATTTCTATTAATCCAAGAAGTTGTCCAATATTTAAATTCTTTATCTTCACCCTGTGAATCTAACCAAAGTATCCCATTCATAACTAATTCATCAATAGCATTTTGACATCTCATTAATTTCCAGTGGAAATTATCCCTTAAGATTGATATACTAACAAACCCAAGCATCTCAGCAGTATTTAATATAAGTTGTTGATCTAAATTTAATTCTTGGGGGGTACATTTAATGTATTGAGTTTTACCGATTTTAATTAATTGTAATTCATCACCCAAAATTTTCAGATGATTTAAAACACCAACTATATCGTTTTCATTAAATTTTAAATGTAAATCAGCATTTATCCATGTATCTTTATTAATTGATATTAATAAATCCTTTAATGATACAAACCCCCCATTAAGATATCTTGAATTTGTACAATATTCAATGATCTTCAAAGCTAACTGATTATCTCTTTCAATGGTATCTGTTTCTAATGTAACTACTAATGGATCAATACCAAATGCAATGCAAATTTCTGAAAATGAAGATCTAATTTCTGGATCATGAACAATTTCATCGTGATGTTCTCTTTTGAATTCAATTAATGCTGATTGAAACACTTCTAATTGGGTTTGTAATTGGATTCTTTGATTTTCAATCAGTTTAGCACCAAGTAGTTCATATTTATCCATGTTGTTATCATTCATTATCGCATAAAAGTATAGAGAAAGTATATAGAGAGATTATTGTTTGTGTTTTTCTGTTCATTTAAGCGAATTGATAAAGAATCCCTCTACTTTCATTCCTTCAACCTTGCTTGTTAGTTTGCCTGCTTTGCTTTGGCTCTTTGAGGTAACAGTGACACAATTGGACTAGGGGTCTTTTTTTGGCTAAGTTTCACCTTTTTAGTATTTGGGGAGTTTCGTCGTTAACTGAAGATAAACTATTGAGTTGAATCGAATAACCAGTGAGTTTCAAGCAAGAGATCCGTTATAAACATGATAAATCAAAGTGTAGTAATTAAGCATCATTATTATATCCTTTTACAAGAGTAGTTTAACTTTGTCGTACTGAAATAGGGGAGTAGGAAAGCTTACCGTTGGCTGATACAGCAATATCTAGATAATTGGGGTAAGATGGCACTTGAAAAGAAAAGGGAAATATATGGCTAATTCAATTTTTAGATTTATATTCAAAGCATGAACATGTTTATTGTATGGAATGCCAAAGTCAAATGTTATGATAGTTCTCATATAAAAAGCTGAGCAAATGAGTGCAAAACGCAGGATATTCAATCCAATGTTCAGCTAGTTTTGTGGCTGGTTAATTGGGCGTCACCATTAAATAATAAACCATACTTTCAATACAGCAACCTCATAGGGCCATCCACCAACCCCCATCCATTTGCGGCTGCCTTTCGCTTTGGCTTCAAAACGTGAAATTTCGCATTGGAACAAAACGCGATGTGGGAAAAAAATGAAAAGCCTAACTGGAATTAATCCACCCTGTTTTTTTTTGCCACCCACCTAAATTCAACAATGACAAACAATATTGAAGGAGCTGAAAAGGATTATGTTGAACTTGTTGATGTTCCTGCAAAGTTAGTTAATTTTTTGAATTTAATTGAACAATCTGCATTGAAATTCGATCCAAGATACATTCTAAGAGTTTTCAGAGAACTCACTACAATTCGTCGTCATATTACTGCTAATGATTTATTAAATTTAATTAAAAAGGTATATCCTGACAATTATAATACAATTCAAATACTTGAAGCCACTTTATTACCATTTAATAATGAAGAATCAATGGAAATTGATGAAGGGGAAGAAGATCAACAATTGAATTTTGATAATGAAGTTTTAGCAGAAATTGATACATTTATTCATTTATTAATTCAAATATATCTTCATGATTCAGGTGAATTAAAAGCATTACATCAATTCAATAATCATTGTATTCAAATATTGAAATCTTATAATAAAAGAACATTAGATTTCATTCAAGCAAAGGTTTGGTATTACATTTTTAGATCAAGTGAATTAACAAATAATTTAATCCCAATTAGATCGGATTTAATGAATGGATTAAGAAGTGCAACTTTAAGACATGATACAGAAACAAGAGCTTCTATTATTACATTATTATTAAGAAATTATATTTTAAGTAATGATATTAATCAAGCTTATAATTTTGTTGAGAAGACTGAATTCCCCAATGATGCAACTAATTCAATTGTTGCAAGATATTATTATTATTTAGCAAGAATTCAAACTATTCAATTGGATTATTCATCAGCTAATGAATGTGCAATTACAGCAATTAGAAAATGTCCACAAACAAAATCAGCTTTAGGATTTCTTCAATCAGCAACAAAGCTTAATGTTATTATTCAACTTTTAACAGGTGAAATTCCTGAATTATCTAGTTTTAGAGACCCCCAATTAGAACAATCACTTAAACCATATGCAGCAGTTACAAAGGCTGTTAGATTGGGGGATTTAACAATTTTTAATAAGGCTTTAGAACAATATAATGAAGTGTTGAAAAGGGATAATAATTTAAATTTAGTTTTACGATTAAGACAAAATGTTATTAAAACAGGTATTAGAATTATTTCATTATCATATAAACGTATTTCATTAAAGGATATTTGTATTAAACTTCATCTTGAAAATGAATTATCTGCTGAATATATTGTTTCAAAGGCTATTGCAGATGGAGTTGTTGATTCTAGTATTGATCATGCAAGGGGGTTTATGCAATCAAGGGAACTCTTAGATGTTTATTCAACAACAGGACCTCAAAATGAATTAGATCGTCGTATTAAATTCACAATGCAATTAAATAATGATTGTGTTAAAGCAATGAAATATCCTTTGAGTAAAAATAGAGTCGATGGTCAAGCAGATGTTGAAGCTCGTGCTAGAGAACAAGAATTGATTGCTTATTTACAAGAAGATGATTTTTAATTTTTTTAATTTACTTGAATTTAACTAAAAGATTTCCTAACTAATTAAAAGAAAAGAAGATAAAAGAATAAATACTTTGACAAGGGTAAATTAGTAACACTTTTTTTTTAAAAAACAATAGCAATTCAATGTCTTCAAAAGTCACAATTCCACTTAACTTGATGCAATTATTATTGCTTAACTTTTTTTTTTCGGATGATTTTTTTTTTTTGTAGTTGACAAAGTTCGGGCCTTCTTTTACATACACCAAAAGCTTTTATAAATTTGCTACTAAGATATGTTAAAATCCCTACTAAGGCCAAATTTAAGGGTACCATTCCTATTAAACTCCATCAATAACCCCTCTTTGGGAAGAAGAGCATTTCATAATTCCATGATGATTAAATATGAAGTTCCTGAATCTGCACCTCAATCAAGAGCACCAAAGGACCCCCATATTAAATTACCAAAGATGTCAGCAGAAGAATATCGTCAATATAGAGATGAATATTATGACCGGAAAAATAGTTATGCAAGATCAACAACAATTAATTATACATTATCATTTTTCTTTGTGTTTTTAACATTATCATATGCAGCCGTCCCAGTTTATCGTGCTATTTGTCAACGAACTGGTTGGGGGGGTACGCCAATCACTGATAAATCGAGATTTACAAGAGATAAATTGGTCCCAGTGGCTACAGATCGTAAATTGAAGGTTTCATTTACAGCAGAAACAAGTGGTGCATTACCATGGAAATTCGTTCCACAACAAAGAGAAGTTTATGTTACACCTGGAGAAACTGCATTAGCTTTTTATAAAGCTAGAAATGATGGTGATAGAGATATCACAGGTATGGCCACTTATTCAGTGACCCCCGATCATGTTGCTCCTTATTTCAATAAAATTCAATGCTTTTGCTTTGAGGAACAAAGATTAGCAAAAGATGAAGATGTTGATATGCCATTATTCTTTTTCATTGATCCTGAATTTGCCAGAGATCCTGCAATGAGAAATATTGAAGATGTTGTTTTACATTATACATTCTTTAAGGCTAAACATGATGAGGCACATAAGGAAATCTTTGGTAATAGAGAAGATAAATAAAAATAAGTAGATAAATTTGTATAAAATGAAATAGCCTTGTAAATACACTACATCTTTGGACCCTCAATCATAATCTTAATACTTTTACCCCCTTGAGAAAATTCATAAGCTTCAATTGCCCTGTCAAAGGTGAATCTATGAGTGACAAATGGTTTGACATTAATTTTCCTTTGATTGAGTAATTCAACAGAAGTTTGATAATCACCAACAGAATATCTGAATGAACCCTTATAAGTCAATTCTCTTTCCATAATAGCAGAAATGGGGAAATTATCAAGTTCATCACCTCCCATACCAACTTGAACAAATTTACCCTTCTTTCTTAATGATTTGGCGCACATACTAATACAATATTTATTTCCCGTAGCGTCAATCCCCACGTTGGGGCCATCATTGACCCAAATGGACTTAATATATTGTTGTAATTCATCAAATGATTTATTCTTTGAATTAAAGATATGAGTTGCCAATTGATTATCTAAAGCAAATTGTAATTTACTTTGAACAATATCACAAATCAAAACCTTTGAACAACCAAATGCCCTTGCAACACCTGCACATAACAACCCCACGGGCCCAGCACCAAAGACAATCATCGAATCACCAAATTTAACATCACCTAATCTATTAGCATGAACACCAACAGATAATGGCTCAACAAGGGCCCCCTCTTCAAGTGAAACATGATCTGGTAATTTATAACAAAAGTCCTCTGGTAATAAATAATATCTGCAAAGTGTACCATCATATGGTGGTGTTGCAGCAAAGGCCATTTCTGGACATAAATTATAATTACCGGATTTATATTCCTTGCTTAACCTAGAGGGGACGCCTGGTTCACATGCAACACGATCACCAATTTGAAGGGACTTGACTTCAGACCCAATTTCAACAATTATACCACTTGATTCATGACCTAATACCATGGGAGATTCAACTTTGAATGAACCACAGCATCCTGTTTCATAATAATGGACATCGGATCCACATAATCCCGTATGAGTGATTGCAATTTTGACATAATGGGGGTCCTTGATCATTGGCACTGGTCTATCTTCATAAACAATGTTGCCAACTGATTTCAACACAACCGATGGATTATCTTGGGGTAAAGTTTCTGGTAATAAGGATGTCATTTTAATTAATAGTGAAAGAAAGAAGAAGACAGTAACAAATAGATAGTGGTGGGTGGGGAAAGGAGTTGCAGATAGAGTTGGAAAATATTAAATAAAGTTGAGTTTATTTATATATGGTTGTCAGCCAATGTAGCGTCGTCACAGCATGATCAATTTGAAAAGAAACGGAAATCCATTGCATACGGTTTTGTCGTTGTTTTTCCGATAAGGAAGAAAACAAGAGCAAAAAAAAAAAAAAAAAATCAACAAGCAAACAAGCAGCATGGACAAATTTATCCGCGCCCGGGGGATGAATGCTGCAGGGATAATCCGGGTGCGTGCGTCGCAGCTTAGAATAGCATAGCATGGCATAGCATGGCGGAAAACATTGGCGTTTGTACAGTACAGCTAGACTAAGCTAAGCTGAGAAAACTTTTAAACATATTAAAACTACCCCAAAAGAAGAAGAAGAAGAATGAAAAGGGAAAGAGGCACAAAGATAGGCCTAGTCTAAAAAATTAACTTGAATTTTAAGACAAACAAACAAGCACAAGACAACACAACACAACACAACGCAGCAAAATATTATCAATTCAATGGCTTTGGATCAGAAGGTTTAGAATCGCCATAATGAATGCCTCTAAAGAAATCCATACAAGAAGTAAACACCACCAACATAATACCACCACCAGGCCCCAGTCTCAACACCTTTGGCAAGAAGCCCTTATAAAGAGCACCAAACCCTTCCTCCTTCAAGACTAAAGCCAGAGAAGGCCAAGCCCAAACGTATTTAGGAGCTTGACCAGGAACTGGGGTACTTGATTGAATTCTAGATTTCACAACATCAAATGGAGTATTTAACATAGTTGCAAATGTACCACCAATAGCACCAGATGTTAAATCAGTAAGTGTCTTTTGAGTAGCATCTTCAGCCTTTGGCATTAAAGCTCTAATTTGGAAAATAATACCAAAGTAACCTGCATTCCAAATGGTTTGTCTCCAAAGGGTTGATTCAAGACCCTTATATAAAGCCAATACACCCTCTTCTTTAACTGTTTTCATAAGACAATCACCAGGACCCTTATAAAGTGAAGCCTTTGACTTATCTTGAAGTCTAATTTTGACCAATTCAAATGGAACAACAATAAATGCTTCTGTTGCACCTGCACATGCACCATTAAGAACTGCCAATTGTCCACTTAATTGTTGAACACCAAAGACACCCTTCCAAAATTTCCCCCATTCATCATTTGCGGCAAATTTGGTTGCTCTCTTTGGTGCTTCCATAAGAATTGGTGCAGAAATACCTCTATATAATGTTGCAAACCCCTCTTGTTTAATGATTTTTTTAAAGCAATCAAAAATACCATGATATTCAGCATTTGCTCCTGACCCCACTTGAAGTTGAATTCTAGTTTTAACAAGATCTAATGGATACATAACCAAGATTTCAGAAATCCCCGCAACTGCACCAGAAAGAAATTGGTAATGAAATGGTAATGGACGTTGATCAGACATTTAATTGAAGAGATCAATCTGATTTTATTAAAGTATGTGCAATATTAACAACAAACAAGCTTTGTTTTAAAGGAATCAAAAAAAAAAATCAAAAAAAATTAAAATGGGTGAGCCTGCGGGGGTGAGGCCGCTCCGCTGCCGGGGCGGATAAACGGTGTGGACGGTGAGTCAAGCAGTGAGTCAATTGGTGATACCCGGGGCGGAACTGGGTGATTGGGTAAGTGGGTAAAAGATAAGAATCGTGTGTTGCCTTGTTTGGCACTGAATTTTTTTGAAAAAAAGACTCAGATGCCGACATTCGGAAAAGGTGGATTGGATGCCATTGGAATGGATCGGATTGGATCGGAGCTGGAATGGAAGCGAGGCAGTTGGCCAATTGGGAAGAGAGCCATTTGACCTCCTTTGTTTTCATTTTATTTGAGTTGAGTTGAGTTGAATTGATATGCTGCTGATTACAAATTACAACTACGCTTGAATTGACTTGACTTGACTTGAATTGAATTACACTTGGATTAAATTGCACTGGAATGAAATAAAAAATGGTTGATCCATTCAATCCAACAAATTCAACATTCCATATATTGTGTTAGATGTTAATTACTGGCCGGTTTGCGGGTCTGGTTGCTCCCCCCCCCTTCCCCCTCCCCCCTCTTCTCCTCCATCCTCAGCAAACACTCTGCTTTAAACGCGGTTGACGGCCGAAAAATCAAAAAAAATCAAAAAAAATTCAGACATTTCAGAAAAAAATAAAAAGAGATGGGGGGGAGCAAAAAAAAAAAAAATGATGTCCTTTAATTAATCTCTCATTCCTTATTCAAATAAGAATAAATCAAATGTTAGCTCGTCAATTCCTCAAAGCAAAGCCAGTGTTTCGTTCTACTGTTATTCAAACTAGATTATATCACCCAAAGGTCATTGATCATTATCAAAACCCTAGAAATGTCGGTACCATGGATAAAAATTTAGAAAATGTCGGTACAGGTTTAGTGGGGGCACCAGCTTGTGGTGACGTTATGAGACTTCAAATTAAAGTGAATGATGCTACAGGTGTTATTGAAGACGTGAAATTTAAAACTTTTGGCTGTGGATCAGCTATTGCTTCATCTTCTTACGCTACAGAATTAGTTAAAGGTATGACTCTTGATGAAGCTGAAAGTATTGAAAATACAAGAATTGCAAAGGAATTAAGTTTACCACCTGTTAAATTACATTGTTCTATGTTGGCAGAAGATGCTATTAAGAGTGCCATTAAAGATTATAAATCAAAGAGAAATGGTAGACCAACTTTAGGTCCTGATGCGGTTAGTTCAAATGCCACTGCCGCCCATGCTTAAGTTTGAATTTATGTTTGTTAATTATAACGGTGCTATCATTCAGGGAGATGAGAGGAGGGAAGGTCCGTTCCCTGTATTACCGATTTTCAATCTTTTTACATGAATTTGTTAATGGGTTAGTGTGTCCTCTTCTATTGATAAGAAATCCCCTTTTGTTTTATTTTTCCACACAATTTGAATGAAATTGTCTACACCTCAATTACAACAACAACATGTTCTTTTTTTAATCATTTATACCATTTGTACTACCCTTTTCAACCAGATTCACTTCCATTTATTATCAAATATCTAATAACCTAAAGTAAAAATCAAATGAAAAATTTAAAAAAAAATTACGCCGGTTTCAAATCTCCGCTAACAGCGATCCAATTTCACTTTAATTCACCTTCAACTAAATTGAGAACCCCCAATTTCTTCATAAATGACCTCCATGTAACTTCCACATCATCATCTCTAAGAACATTTTCAACATTCTCTTCAAAATCAAAATTCTCTTCAAGCCAATTTTCAAACCCCTTATCAGTATTTAATGACCCCCAAATGGCTCTAAAGCAACCCCCCAATGCACATGCATCACCAATTTCAACTTTAAAACCTGCCCCTCTTGGTCCTAGAATTTGATCAAATTTCCTTAAAATAGACTCATTCTTTGATGTACCACCAACATAATAAACATTTTTTGGTCTTGAATTGAATTCCTTTAAATTATATTCAACTCCATCAATTTCCATTTCTTTAGATTGTAAAATTTGTTCAAGGCCAAGGTCAAGATTAAGGTTAACATCATTGTCGCCGTCTTCTTTTTCTGCATTAGAAAGTAAAGGACAAACTCTTGTTCTACATGAAAGAGCTTGACTTTCAACAATCATAATAGCATCCTCATCATTTGACTTATTCACCAATTCATTCAATTGACCATTTTCAAAATGGAATCTACGTTCACATGCATCAACATTAGGTATGATTTCTCCAAGGGGGAAATAAATCCCAACATTATCACTACTACCATTATCAACAATTTCATTAAATTTATTCCAACCACTGGTATTATGTCTTTGATTAATAGAATCTCTAATTTGTTCTCTTGCCAGTGCTCCATTACAATAACATAACATCCCCATATATAAATCAGGACACACTGGATGCCTAAACATATGATAATTCACACTTGGAACATATTTATCAGTAATAATTAAAACAGTTGTTGATGTCCCCATAGAAACAAGTAAATCATCTTTACTCAATGGCAGGGCCATAATAGTTGCCATATTATCACCTGTGATTGGCCAAACAATACAATTGGGATTGAACCCATATTTTTCAACTAAATATGGTGCAACCATTGCACCATCATTTGGCAAAACAACTTCACCCAACATCTGTCTAACTTTTAATGAAGCCTTCAATTGTAAATCCTTTGAAACTCCATCAACTTTACTATTTTGTCCTAAAACTAAAGATAATAATTCATCATCCCAATCCCCCCTCTGAATATCTAATAAATTAGTACCACCCGCTTCACTAATTTCAACTCCTCTAAGTTTACCACATAAAATAGTATTTAAAAACGATGAAATTAATCCTAAATATGAGGTATTAGTCCATTGTTGGCCCCCCAAAATTGCCCTTCTTCTCATTTGAGGTCCAGAAAATCTATAATGAGCTCTTGATCCTGTTAATTCGCAAAGCTTAGTTGCTGAACCAAGTGCCATTTCAAATGCTTTAATTTCTTCACCTGTTGATCTGTCTTGCCAATTAGAAGCTAGGGGGTAACTGAACCCCGATTTTAAATGTTCACTCCAGTTGTCATTTAATGATTTCAATAAATCATTAATTTCATTTGTAAAGTAAACTGTACCATGTTGTTGACAAGATCCATTAATAGATTTGACACTATTAAAGGGGAAATTATCCTTCAGCATTCTATCAAATAAAGTTTCAATGGCATCGAGAAAGACACCAATAGGTGTTAAAACTTCACCAGTGGCGTCATTAGAAATGACTCCCTTATTAATACCATATTTCAATTTAAATTCATCAAATTCTATGGTATATTTAGAATGGAATTTCAAATTAGAATAACAAGCCACTATTTTAAGTTGTTGAGTTGATAAATCAAATCCTAAGTAAAGATCTTTTGATGACATTATAAAATAACAAAGAAAGAAAGAGAAAAAAGAGCTAGAGATAATAAAGAGAGATATATGTATAATTCAATTCAATTTAAAGTTCGATTTCAATAGGTTTTGATTCTGGCCTCTTTGAAAATGTAACTGGATTTTGTTTATAAGACTTGTAATTCGGTAAAACTGTCAATGAAGTAATTATTAAGAAAGCTCCAAACACAAGGATAATATAAGTGATATCTCTTAAAACTAAAGTAAACACTAATGAAACAATGGAAGCCAACCCTGCTAATGCGTAAATAATTTTAGAAATTGCCTTTTGACCCTCAAAATCAATCGGGAACTCAATAAGTTGTTCGATACCACTAACGTCCATCCTTCGGCCTGCAAATAATAAATAAACGTGATGTTTAGCCTTCCGCCCCCTGCCCCCTCGACCCCCCTGCCGTCTTTTTTTTTTTTTTTTTCTTTGCTATGGAATCCCGCAAGATTATATGCAACATTTTACTGTGTCGTGATGCGACAGTGTTTCGGAGCAATAAGCTCGGTGCGATTACGTAACTCCGAGAAAATAATGTTAAAAGGTCATTTCAAAACTGCGGAGAAGGTGGGGATTGGCGTGTTATATAAATGGGCCCATTCAACCATTGTCAGTTTGTTGTATACTGGCTTTAAGATTTAACAATTTAAAAATTAAATATGGAAACTGTTTTACCTGAATTTAAAGAACCTGATGCTCAAGAACTTATTTGGAGAGAAAGATTGGCAACTTCGTTCCCCTTAAATGATATGCACGCCTTTTTAGAGGGATCGCAAGAAAATGCAATCGAAACATTGAAATTAGCACAACAGATTGAAAGAGACCCCCTATTCAAGGTTTCTCCTAAATATTATGAATTAACAAAGATTCAACATAGAGAATTAACTGCAAAAAAAATTAGTAGATTGGCTCAATATATGGAACAAGATGCACCAAATTTTCAAAGATTCCAATCAAGATTGAATTTAATTGCTGTTGTTGATCCTCAATTAGGAACAAGAGTTGGTGTTCATTTAGGATTATTTTTAAATGCAATTAGAGGTAATGGTACAGAGGAACAATTCAATTATTGGGCCTTTGAACGTGGTGCTATTTATATTAAGGATATTTATGGTTGCTTTTCAATGACTGAAATCGGTCATGGTTCAAATGTTGCTGGATTAGAAACAACTGCAACCTTTGATTTGGAAAGAGATTCCTTTTTAATTAATACCCCCCATGTGGGGGCCACTAAATGGTGGATTGGTGGTGCTGCTCATAGCGCAACACATACAGTGGTGTTTGCTAGATTAATCGTTAAAGGTAAAGATCATGGTGTCAAAACCTTTGTTGTCCCATTAAGAGATTCCAATCATAATCTTTGGCCGGGAGTTGCTATTGGTGATATTGGTGATAAAATGGGTAGAGACGGTATTGATAATGGATGGATCCAATTTTCAAATGTTGAAATTCCAAGAGAATATATGTTGAGTAAATTTACAAAAGTTGATAAGGAGGGTAATGTTGAAGAACCTCCCTTGGCTCAATTAGCTTATGGTGCATTATTAGGTGGTCGTGTTACAATGGTCACTGATAGTTTTAGAACTGGTGAAAGATTTATTACTATTGCTCTTAGATATGCTGTTGGCAGACGTCAATTCCAAATTAATGGTCAACAAATGGAAAATCAATTAATTAATTATCCATTACATCAAAGAAGATTGATTCCTTATTTGGCTTGGGTTTATGGTATGTCTGTTGCATCAAATCAAATTGAGGGAGATTTAAAGCAAACTCTTAATAATTTAGATAATGGTGCTAAATCAGGTAACTTTGAACAATTGAAAAGTGCTATAAATCTGTTAAAGGGGATCTTTGCAGATTCTGCTAGTTTAAAATCAACTTGTACTTGGATTACAGCCAATTTAATTGATGAATGTCGTCAAAGTTGTGGTGGGCATGGTTATTCTGCTTATTCTGGATTTGGTAAGGGTTATGCAGATCATGTTGTTCAATGTACTTGGGAGGGTGATAATAATATTCTTGCCCAAAATAGTGGTAGAATCACAATTCAAAGAGCAATGAATTTAAAATCTGCTGATGGTAATTATACCTTTTTGAAAACTGCTTCTCAATCAGGTGAAATTCTTAATAATGGTTACTTTTCAAGTGTCAATTTATTAAAGGCAATTGAAGCTGTTATTATTAGATTGGCCCTTAAATGTGCTGAGCACGTTAAGAAGAGTAATGATTGGGATTCAATTGGTGCAGAAAAGTTGGCATTATCAAAACTTTATGCTTGTCAATATATTTTAAGTAAATGGATTGAAAGAACGGATAAAGAAGTTTCAAATATTAAAGTTTCAAATAATTTGGATTTACTTGCAAAGGTATTTGCAATTTCAAATATTGAAACTTTTGGTGTTTACTTTTTACAACATGGAGTTATTTCTTCAAATGTCTTTGAAGAATTAAAGGAATCTTATACATCTATTTTAAATGATGTTAGAAAGGAAGTTATTGGTTTAACAGATTCCTTTAAAATGAGTGATTACTTTATTAATTCTGTTTTGGGGAACCACAATGGTGACATTTATCATAATTATCTTAACACTGTTAAACAATTGAATGATAATAGTATTACACAAGCACCATACGCAGATAAATTACTTGATATGTTGAATAGGGCTCCAATTGAAGTTAGAAACAAGGGACAATTAAGTAAGGAAGTGTTGTTGAAATTAAATTCTGATGATCTTGATTGATTTATTGATTCCACTCATGACCATTTGCCACGTTGATGTCTAAAAATAACCACCCCATTTAAACATTCTTTTCAGCTATTTATGGGGAAGTTTTAATTGTATCTCTTCTTTGTTTTGTTTTGTTTTGTTTTTTGTTCACCATTTAAATCATTTTATGATTTCATTGTGATGTGTTAATTGACTAACCATCCTCTTTATCTTTATACCTGTGTTTCTTTTATATCCAGTTTTTTTAATGTGAAATGACTCTGATCTAAAAAAAAATTATTAAAATAAGAAAAAGTTAAAATTAGCTAAAACCAGCCATTTCGGAGTTTTTCCACTACCTGATCCACCTTGTTCAACCCCTTCGCCTCGGAAAACAAGCCATTCATTTCTAAAAACCAGCATTATTTTGATCCAAACAAATCAATGACTGGGGTATAAAAAGGTACCAATCCCCCCATAATGATCTGACAGGTTTTATAGATCTCTCTCTATCAGTTTAATACTTACAACACATACTATCAAATGAGAACTTCCCTTTTCACTCTTTCTGCTTTGACTTTGATTGCTCAATCTATGGCTGCTTATGTTCCATCTGAGCCATGGTCTACTTTGACTCCAACTGGTACTATTGCTGGTGCTTACACTGAATACACAAAGACCTTTGCTATCTCTATTGACCCAATTGCAACTGCTTCATCTTCTTCCTCTGCTGCTGTTAAGGCTAAGAGAGATGTTTTGACTCAAATTGGTGATGGTCAAATTCAAGCTCCAACTGCTACTACCTCTACTGAAGCTCCAAAAACTACTGCTGAAGTTGTCTCCCAAATCGGTGATGGTCAAATTCAAGCAACTACCTCTACCACTACTGAAGCTCCAACCACTACTGCTGAAGTTGTCTCCCAAATTGGTGATGGTCAAATCCAAGCTACTACCTTAACTACTAGAACTTCTGAACAGGTTGTTTCACAAATCGGTGATGGTCAAATCCAAGCTACAACCGCTACTGAAACTATTGCTACTCAAATTGGTGATGGTCAAATTCAAGTTTCTACAACCTCTTCTGGTGTCTCTGCATCTGCTACTTCAGCTGTTGATGAATACGGGTTCCCAGAATCTTGTTCTACCTCTGATGCCCTTTCTATGACCTTACATGAAGGTATCCTTACTGATGCTCATGGTAGAATTGGTTCTATTGTTGCTAACAGACAATTCCAATTCGATGGTCCTCCTCCACAAGCTGGTGCCATTTACGCTGCTGGTTGGTCTATTACTAAGGATGGTAACTTGGCTATTGGTGATGAACAAACTTTCTATCAATGTCTTTCTGGTTCCTTCTACAACTTATACGATGAATCTATTGGTTCTCAATGTACCCCAGTTTACTTGAAGGTTGTTGATTTAGTTAGCTGTTAAATTTGAATTTAATTTTGAATTTGGATTTTAACTCCAAACAAAATTTTAAATTTATTCAAGATGAACAAGAAATATTGTCATTTTCACAGTTAAATTGCTTATGAATCCATTAGCATTCTTCTCACGTTCTTTGTTTCAATTTGTATTTTTATATATACCGGCTTGCATTTTAAAGATTTTATTTTAAATATTATAAACACTACCATTATTGTAGCTAATTCCAAATACCATCTACTCCAATATCCTCGTCATCACAATTAGCAAATTTCAACCAGTGACCAGCATTTCTTGCTATTCTCATACCCTTCCAATTCATACGATTATATTCTTCTAAAGATTGATTAAATTCAACAAGATCCTTCGCTTCCTTCTCCTTCTCTTCCTTTAATTGAAGATATTTACCCTTAACAAAATAAATATCATCTTTAATTGTTTCAAGAATATTAAAAGGTTTATCGATTTTAGTTTTAAGTGGTTCTGATCCTGTTGGAGTTCTCCATAACGTAGTCAATTTATTTGTACCCATAATAGCTCTATATTTAGGTTTCTTTAAAATTCGATCCTCATTGTTATTTTCTAAATATTCATCCAATGACCTTTTATGATTTTCACTAATCTTTTGAATTGATTCAACATTGGGATGATTGAATAATTTCAATTTCATTAATGTCCATGTTTTTTCATTATAATTGAAAATGTAATCTAATTCTTCATAATGGAATTTACCCCTTGCTATATTGAATAAATCACCTTTCCAATCTTTAAATTTCCTTTTGGCAACAGTATTTGTTAACAATTTCGATAATTGATCAGGCTTTTTGAATTTTTTAGGAATATCTCTATTAGCATTGACAAATATTGGATTCATATTTTCAAATGTCATTTCATTTAATATATTACAAATAATTAACATTTGAATAAATAATGACCAATATTTATTATAATTTGATATTTGAATTAAAAATGAATCATTATTGAAGACCCATTCAACTTCATAATCCTTGCTTGATTGAGATTTATTGTCCTTGTTAATTAAACGAAGAGCCTCCTTCAATCCTTTGATGATTTGTGGGTACTGATTCAAGCCTAAATCATTAGGTTTATTTCCACTAATATCTCTTGAATCATTAATTTCTTTAATTGTATGATCAAGGGAGTTAGAATTGAATAATTTCCAAATTCTTGAACAATTTAACAATAAAAAGCCTAATGGTGTGCTTGCCTGTTTGCTTTTCAATGTAGCACTGAAATCAATGGCACTTTTATAAAGATCATTCATTGAATTGATTTTCCATTCAAATGATTGTGATAATTTATCACTAATTTCTAAAGATCCATAAATTAATTCTCTTAACTTTTGTAAACTGATATCATTTTCATAGTAAATCGCTGATGTCTTTGAAGAAATTTGTTTGTAAAGTGATAATAACTTTGAACCTGGTCTCATTTTACCAAGTAATTTGTTATTATGAGTTAATTTCAGACGACGAATTTCATTGTCCTTAGCAAAATAAATGTCACAAAATGTATTTAATAATTGTTCTGATAATGTTAAACTAGTCATAACAGTGTAAAATATTTGCATATAAAAGAATCCCTGTTCCTTTTGATTATCTAAATAATGTGCAAAATCAAATAAGATTAGAGAAGATTTTATGTAAATATCGAATTCTGGTTCTTCTTCATTTTCATGAATATGATCTTTATATAATTTCAAATTGAATTGAATTAAAAAAGTTGTTAATATTGATGATTTATCAATTTTGAATTGACTTTCTTCAATTGATTCCCAAATAGTATTAACGGCATTTATTAAATGTTCATTTTCATATAATGGATTAAATTTTATCTCTTCAAGTTTGAATCTACCTGTAAGGGCATCAATTTCAGTTTCAAACTGATCATATAAGAGATCCATCTATATTTAAGCAATAAAGATCTTATATATAGTAAAGATGAAGAAAGAGAGAGAAAAAATATACACACTATGTCACGGCTTACGTACACATGCTATAAAGTCAAAGTAATGGAAAGAAAAGTAAAGCAAATACAGGTTTTCAACAAAAGCATTAAGTTACATTAAAATATGATTAAAAAAGGGCTATAAACTAAACCATAATATGATTAAACAAATGAGAGAAACAATTGTTATAATAATTGCATTTTTCCTATGACGGGCATCAATTTTATTTAAAAGGGTATTAATACCAGGAACAGTGGATAATGATCTCTCTAATCTAGTCCCCACGGTATTCAATATATTTCTTTGTCTAAGGATTTCATCTCTTGTTTCTAACACTTGTGAAATCAATCCATCCATTACATTATTAGCTTGATGTGCTCTAGCTCTTTCTTGTAACATATAATCTTCGTCAGCTAAAGCAGGGTTACTTCCGTTGACAGTTCTACTTCTAGTATTATGTTGTTCAATATCTGATCTCACTGAAAACATTAAATTCAATCTATTACGTTCTTGTTCAATAGCTGATTTAATCCGTTTAAAATCAATTGAATGTCTTGTTAATTCATCTTTATGTCTTGTTAATTGTTGTAATTTAGTAGCAGATATATTTTCACTTGTATCGACTATCCTTTGAAGGTCCCTAATAGCATTAGAGAATTTATCTAAAAGTGTTTGAATTTCATTTTGACATTCTAATTCATCTTCAGTGGGAGTTGTTGTTGTTTGATTCGAATATTGAGAATATGATGATAGCAATGTAGACAATTGAACTGATAACGCCAGTACTTGTGATCTACCCTGAGTGAACTGATTATTTGACATCACTTCTTCTTAACACTCAATAAGAAAAATGGACATTCAAAACAGCAAGAAAAAGTTGTAGCCACGTGTGGCTGGTGTTTCGGATGTGGCGCAGCTGGCAGGGATGTATAAACCACCAATTTTCATTATTGAAAGTTGTTAAATCAACTTGAAATTGATGGGAGGTATCCCCTGGTTGTTGTTTCAAAACTTTAAATAATGTGTCTAGAGAAAAATCCAATTTTTGTACTTGGAACTCATCAATAATTGATGTTGAAAGAATTTGAAAGTATAATGTTGGTGAAGAATAGCCCCGGTGGTAAGCTAACGATATTCGGAGTTGAATGGGTGTATTAGAATATGATTGATCATGTGTAAATGATAAAAACTGGGGAAATTTTGTGTTAGTTAATCGACTAAATTGGTATACTTCAACATTAACTTCAACTTACTGGCGTTTGATATTCATTATCAATATTTGAAATTGAGAAATTAATTACATTATAATGGGATTGAATCCAATCCCCCCACGTTAATAAACTACCATTAAATGTACATTCATCCATTGGATGGATTGAAAAGATGAAAGGGAACGAAATGAAACACTACAGAAAGAAGAGAATAAAATTTAGAGTTATTTCGTATACTTTAAAGGCGAATGTATTTATTTACATTTTCAGTTTTGGTTAAAAATGAGAGAGGGCTAGTAAAATAAGAAATGAATAATAAATATAATAAAGAGAAATGAAAAGAAGAAAGGAGGATCAAGTTAATTTAAGTAAACATTGATCCAACTGAAATTTATTTTCTTTAACGATAATAATGTATGATTGAAGAATTTAAAAAGCCATGGACTTTTTAATTTCGGCAATAGCATTACCTGGGTTCAACCCCTTTGGACAAGTTTTAGAACAATTCATAATGGTATGACATCTGTAAAGAGACATTGAATTTTCTAACATTTCCTTTCTAGCGGTAGTTGCGGTATCTCTTGAATCCACCATCCATCTGAATGCTTGCATCAAAACGGCTGGACCGAGATATTCTTGTTGATTCCACCAATAAGATGGACAAGAAGTGGAACAACAAGCACATAAAATACATTCATATAACCCATCCAACTTCTTTCTATCTTCAATTGATTGTAAATTTTCTCTCTCCGGGATAGCCTTGTCAGTTTGTAAATAAGGTTGAATAGATTTATATTGTTTGTAAAAATGAGTCAAATCAGGAACTAAATCTCTAACAACGTACATGTGAGGGAGTGGGTAAATCTTCAAGTCCTTACCAGAGTCCTTGTCCAATTTACAAAGACAAGCCAGAGTATTTCTACCACCAATATTCATAGCACAAGAACCACAAATACCTTCTCTACATGATCTTCTAAAAGTCAAAGTAGGATCTTGTTCATTTTTAATCTTTAAAAGAGCATCAAGAACCATTGGACCACATTGATTCATATCAACTTCATATGATTTTAAATGTGGTTCCTTTTCCGGGGTGTCTGGGTTCCATCTATAGATTTTAAAGGTCTTTAAATTCGGTTCAAGAGAAGTGGCCATGTTTCTTGCTTGAGATCTAATGATCGCAGCTGTAGTCATCATAGTTGGTCTGAACATCTTTGATTAACAATGGTTAAAAGTTGAAAGAAAATTAGTAATAAAAGGTGGGTTTGTGGAGGTTTCCCTCTTTTTTTTTTTTTCAGGCCCTTTGACATTCGCATTGGAAATGATTGGTGCGTCGTTTCGCTTCCGAGTTCGGAATTTCGTAGCTAACTGAAGCCGCCAATTAATTAAATGCTAAAGGTTTAAAGCTAATAATACAAATCGATCTTGAAATTGCGCTCAATATGTTTGAAAATAGGAAGGTTAACAAACCCCTTTCGCCAAACCTCTTTAAAAATTGTTAAAAAATAGCAAAAAAATCGGATCCACTTCCGATTCGTAACGTGTGATATGTATAAATATAAAATTTAAAACTGACATCATAGCAAAACCAAAATCAAACTAGCAGTTGAGTATGTCGACATCAGATCTCATTCTCTTTGGTTGCTCCCTCTTTTTATCATCGGATTCCCCTTTTTCATTTTCATTTTCACTTTCTGTATCAGAACGTGAACGTTTCAACGACTTCTTAACCTCAAGTTGTTTGTCATCTTTACCTTTAGTTGACTCTCCCTCGGTTTCCTTGAGTTGTTGTGCTTGCGCTTCCTCTCTCTCTCTCTCCTTTTCTTTCTCTTCAGCCTCAGCTTCCTTACTTATATTGATCTTCTTCCATCTGAATTGACATGCGTGTGTTGTTCTATTCGGGAATTTAGCAGCAATAGCCTTCCATGATAATAATTGATTTCTTCTATATTCAATAAGTAAGTTGTCCTCCTCCTTGGTCCACAAGGTATATTTAGCTTTGTAAAATCCATTATTAGTACCTGGTTGATTTATCAATACACTACTATCTATACCATAATGACCTTGAGTTGAATAGTACCCTGCCAATGTTGGTGATTGCATATGCGCTCGTGTTTGCATCATCATTGGTTGAATTGGTGGTGATGGAGTATGTGCTGCATCAATCCAACCATTCCCATTATTGAAAACTGGTGAATAAATCATCGGCATATGTAATGGTGTTGGTTGATATGTTGAATATGGTGATGGATAATCTTTAATATTATATTGAGCAGGATGAGGATGGTATGCGTATACCGGACTTACAGGATAATGATTATTAGTTTTTTCATTAAAATTAACATCAGGTGAACCACCATTTGGTAATGGATATTCTGATCGTGTAGATGGTGATATAGATCTTGAATTCAACTCTTGATTATAGAAATTTCCCTGATTTGGAATTTGTGGGCTGAAACATGCATTTATGTTACCGCCAAACGAAGGGTTCATTAATCCTGAAACTGGCACCAATCTCATTGGGGATAATGATAATGGTCTTTGTTGTGAAAATTGAGGAAGTGGGACAGTTGGAGAAGCAGTATGAGACCCATGTTGATGAAGTTTATGAAGTGTTTCGTGTGTTGTTCTAGACACTTTGTGATCAATAGAGTGCTGCACAAAATTCTTCTCCTTGGGGGAACCAGAATCAGGTACGGTGGTTGGTGGTGAATGGTATGGGGAGGGGGAGGGAGACATCAAGTACTGAACGGAAGACAACTTGAATTAATATTAGTAAGTAGTATGGGTGTAAAACTTCCGGCTTCCAACTCTCCCCCTTTCTATTTCACTTGGGAAGGGGATTTCGCCTTTTTTATATCTGCAATTTGCAACACCGAGATCGTTTTTGTTCCTTGCAGCGGTACCTTGGCAACTGAAATTTTGAGGTTTCAGAATAACACCTATTGCCATTTGGGGTAAAGGTGGCTTGATCATATCCCCCTATCTCTACCCCCCGCCCGCCCTCATCTCCTCCATCAACAATAACATAGCAGTGACCTTTTTGATGGCCTTTACCGAGATCAACCCCAACCATTTTCAATGCTGGACACCGGATTGTTCACCCATGCCTAGCCACAATTGTCTGACTTACCAAGAAAATTTTTCACACCAAATCTGCCCACCTTGAGCAATATAACAACAATAATAGTTAAATTTGTTATGATGATTTTTTGATATCATGTAGTATAATAATAAATCATGGTAAACAAACCTCAAATGATCACCTGTATAGATACCATTCTTGATTTCCACTTTCACACGGGTTTTTCTCGGGCAAAAAGATTACCGATTTCCTTATCTGGAAAATTAAAAGCGCCACCAAATGGCTTCAATTTTTTTCACTCTTTTCAATTGTAGGAATCAATCTCCCCCTTCTTCTTCTCTTTCAGGGAAGGGAGGTAAGCTTACGTTGCCAAGTACTGTGGTCATAACAATACCTTAATATGTCTTTTACACTCAGCAAGACATTTATTATCAGAAAGGAAAAAAAGCCTCGGTGAATAAGTTAATAATTTTCCCGACTACTTCCGATTTGAGATTGTGGTTAATAACGCTATCTCCGGTTGATTCGGCCTATTCGATACGAAAAAAATAATGGTAAGTTTTGAAGGTTTCAAGCATATTCTTACAACATTGCCAATACTTCTTGGTGTCATTTGACTGCTGCCATCAACCTAGCATAGTAGACTCCCATTATTGTCAATAACGATAATTTATTGTTAAAATTTTTGATGTGAGGCGGAAACTCGGTTGCAAACTCAAAGCCTTTTCGGCCGTGGTCTCGGCAATTCCAATTTTAGAATTGGTGTAAATTTTTTTTTTGCCGATGGTTTTGTGGATTTATATAGATATGATCGTAGTATTGGGTTTAATTCAAGTGTCTATATACCAAGTGGTTTACTTTAGTTGAAAGGTGCTAGCGTTTATTTAGTTTTCATTTCTTCCAAATAGGGCTTTTCTTCAATTGCATCAAGAATAGAACTTGTCCTTTATGTCTCTTCTATTTAAAGCAAATTTTTCTGGCCCCTATTGCTTGCTTATTCCCTTAAAAATATAAGGGTTACAGGGTTACTATGATCAACAAGCCCATAAAAACATAAAGAGAGAAGCCGTTTCGACCCTTCCTCCTCTACCCTCCCCCAAGGATGTGGTGTTGTTTGATTATTACAAGTCCAGGTCTAGACTCCTTGATTAAATAAGTTTCCAACGGAGACATCCGAATTTTGAACACGTGTCCACGCGACAATTGTATTAAACCGAGATTCCAGGATCGGGGGAGAAAGCATGAAGAGCAGGATTTATATGCATTGATAGGCTGATCATTTTGTCTTTATGCGGGACCAATTTGTCGTCTATCGGAAATGGCTGTTCAGTTCAAGAAACCACAAGTGTTTACATGGCCAATAAATAGATGGAAGAAATGTGAATGCAGAATTTTCAACACTTCGATTAACAATGTCCAGCAAATTTACAAATCAACAATAGCTACTCGTGAAATCTGAGATCACTGGATTTCGCAGAGCGGAAATTGCAAAAGCAAATTTCAAAATTATGCATCCCATTTTACCTCTTTACAAGTCTGAATTGATTTTTACGGATCAAAACATAACAAAGAATGACGAAATATTTGAAGTTAGGCATTGGACATTGGACATTGTTATGGGCAAAGTATGATTTGTTTTCAGAACAAGATGAACTTGTCGCTTTCATGTGCTGGCTCTAAATGTTGCTCTGATTTCTTGTTGTAAATATTTAGACGAGCAGAGGGGGCTTGTATCTTGTCCCAACTACTATAACCTTATTAAATTAAGAAATGACATTTCAATAACTTTTCAACGGCCTGGTTTCCGTTATAAACAGAGCATTTGTGGCTTTTGTCGATGCCAACTTGTTTATGATCACCAAAATAGAGTGGAGACATTACGCTCGTGCTCGTCGACAACAAATCTTGCAACTCATTCGATAATAAACCAAAAGAAATGCATGTATATTTTGTACTGTCATATATGGAATAAACAAAGTGAGGTTCCAACAAAGAGCTGGGTACCGCTTGCTGATAAAACGTCTTCATAACTTTTTGTTTCACCTAAACATGTTACAAGACATTTATGTTGAGGTCACCTTATACAATTTGCTTTTCCGAGATTAAAGCACTTCTAGTGAACATACTTTTCCAATTATTTCATTTCTTGGTGAATGAGATGCATCATTTGCATAACCTGCAAATTCACATTCTTGAATGTCAGCACGTATATCATTTTTTAAAAGTTACTACAAAACTTTGGCTTTGCTAAAAGAAGATACAGTCCAAAGTTTACCATCCACTTGACTCATTCCAAAGGACCATTAGATATATAGCAAAGAGTTGTTGATTAAGTTAGGCTCCATACAAAATTTTCGTCGATTTTTAAAATGGTGGTATTTATTATAGTGAAGATGACAAGCTCGAGTCTGAGACTTTCAGCTATTTTAAAAGTGGTCTTTTAAATCCATATACATTTAGTTTGATTTCCATCAATAGAGTTCTGGATAGTTTAATAAAATGATTTGCTCAAATCATGTTATGCTTATGATTACGTTATTAAAGGTACACCTGTTTTATTTCAATGAGAAATAGTGATCTTCTTTATTACTCTTCAGGAAGTGAAGAATTTGACTGGCCTATTGTAAAACATTCTCCTTTATCTGATATCCAAATGTAATGTATTATGAAAGAGATTTTATGTATCTGATTTGAATAACTGAGTAAAAGTATGTCGTAAATAATGGATAATGAATTGGAAAATCAGCCAACGTGTTTCATGGGTAAATTTTGTTTTGACCTTTTGGTTATCGCATTCTCTTTCTCAACTCCTCTTATTCACTGTGGTATCAGAATCCATATTTGTCAACAGTTACATCACGTGATGGTAATTGTGGTGGTCCAATTATTTTGACTCATGGCATCTTTAATCACGATCAAAATTTCACTGCTCAAGAAACAGTATTCTGGATTCACAATCTTTTCCCCTACAAAAGCACAGCAACATAGATAACCGAATAATTGAACAGGAGCAGTAATTTGTTTGAATTTTAAACCATGACTCAGCAGATCTACTTTTCATATAAATTGTATCAAATTTAAGGAAAGACAATCGCTCTGTTTTACACATGATCCAATATTCTAACCCTGCAAGGGTTTCAGCAGCACATTGGTATCGTATACTCTATGATTCGATACTATCATTTTCCAGCGGTTGGGTATTAACCTCTGCTAATATGTACCCCTTTCTTCAAGAATTGTTGACATAAGAATGACTTTGGCAGAATGAATGCGGATCAGAGTAACAACATATGATATGATTAAATAAAGATAGGATCGAGGAACCTCGCAACTTGCTTCCTCTATAAAATTTCTCATATAATAAAAAAAAGATCCCAATATGACGATAACGAAGATGTTTCAGTACTCAACGTTTGAGTATAAACACATAATTATACGAAGCTTGTAAACTGGTGTTTAACTTGGGTTCTTACCTTAATGATTTACAGTATATGGTGCATAATTCCCAAAATATGATACCATGATTGTTCGGTAATGTAATCCCGTCAATAATTTTTAATAACCAAGTTAAATTTTATTTTCACAACTTAATATAAATACTCGTTTAGTTATGTACAATTTATTTATGTAAAAACCAAATAACTCATAATAAAACTTTTAAAACAAAACATCAGAAGCCGGTTTAGCTTAGTGGTAGAGCGTTGCACTTGTAATGCAAAGGTCCCCGGTTCAAACCCGGGAAGCGGCATTTAATTTTTTAATTTTAATTTTTTTTTACATGATTAAATTCAAACATCATTTGTAAATTTTTACAGCATTCAATATTACAGGGTGGATAACGAGTTAATTAACTTCTCAATTGCTTAATGGGGTTGGATTTAACATATTTTATTTATTTTCTTGTTCACACACCAATTACTGTCTTAATGGATGCCACTTTTGTGATACCTGAAAAGTATCAATTGGGGGTTCAAAGAAGTCTTGCACAGTTCCATATTGATCAAAATAGAGATTATTTAGCAATTGAAACACCATTGTGGTTACAAATCTTTGTTGTTTGGGAATTGATCTTCCAATTACCATTTTTCATTTATGGTGCATTTGATTATCTTCGTAATGGTCGTAAAGGTTATTCTAAACATACATGGTTAATGTTTTTATTATATGGATTCAATGCAGGCTTTACTAGTTTGATTTGTGTTATTGAAGTTTTGGTGAATGGTAATCAACATGGATTAGATCAATCAGAGGTTTTACATTTAGCTGGTCTTTATTTTCCAACAACCATTTTACCATTTATTATGTTAATTGATTTTTACAAAAGAATCAATAATAGGTTATTGAATATTAAAAGCGATTAGATTCATACCTTTAGATGTTATCATTATATCTTGTTAAACAATTCATAAACGTTTATTGTTTTTATTGAGATTAATTTAAGCAGAATACTTAGCAATTAAGGAGTCAACCAATTCAATGTACTTCTGTTCAGCTTCTTCTTGAGAAGTACCCTTTAATTCCTCCCAAGCTTCCCACTTGTACTTACCCTTAAAATCAAAGACACCTGGCTTAGTAGTGGTGTTATCACCAACGGTTGCTTGCTTAAACAATCCGTATAATTGTAAAAGTTCATCATCAGTTGGCTTCTTAGTCAAATCTTTAACGGCAGCAGCTTTAGCATTAAAAGTTTCGGAAACCATTGTATGTGTATTCTATTCTATTCAGTAAGAAAAAGTGGTGACTTACAAGCAACCCCACCTCCGCCCCCATCAAATTTGAGGTGCCCATCATTTTCCACCGATGAGCGAGAGAGCCAGCGTGGCTAATGCGTGTGGCGCATGGACACGTTTTAATATTTGATCCTTTTTCCACCCCTTCGTTGTTCTAATAAACAGGTGAGTTACCCCCCGGATGTTGGATTGGATGTATTCTAAGAGAGCAAGTCTTCTTGTATTGGGGGTTTTATTTCATTTGGTTTATTTATGGTCAATTTTTGACATTTATTTTGTGTCTCCCTTAGTTCATGGTATGGATCCAGTGGGATCAACTTCTAAAGCTCCTGCAAAGAGATTAGTGTTAATTGTTGGTGATGGTCAAAGGGCTGATAAAACCCTGGGTACACAAATTCATCCAATTACTGGTGAAGAAGAATATTTGGCACCATTTTTAAGATCAATAATTCTAAATGAGGGTACTTATGGTTTATCTCATACTAGAATGCCTACTGAATCACGTCCTGGTCATGTTGCTATGATTGCAGGGTTTTATGAAGATGTTAGTGCTGTTACTAAGGGTTGGAAGGAAAATCCAGTTGATTTTGATTCAGTTTTCAATAAATCAACTCATACTTATTCATTTGGTTCACCAGATATTTTACCAATGTTTGCTCAGGGGGCATCAATTGGTAAAATTGATACTTGGATGTATGGTCATGAATTTGAAGATTTCACTCAAAGTTCAATTGAATTAGATAAATTTGTTTTCAATCATCTTTATCAATTATTTGATAATTCAACAAGAGACCCCCAATTAGATAAACAAATTAGACAAGATGGTAATATCTTTTTCCTTCATTTATTAGGTACGGATACATCAGGTCATAGTTATAGACCTTATTCAGCTGAATATTATGATAATATTAAATATACCGATGCAGAAATCGCCAAATTGGTTCCAAGAATTCATGAATTCTTTGGCGATGAAGAAACAGCATTCATTTTTACGGCAGATCATGGTATGTCTGATTTTGGTTCTCATGGTGATGGTCATCCAAATAATACTAGAACCCCCTTAATTTGTTGGGGGAAAGGTTGTAATAAACCACAAATTATTAAAAGTGAAGAAAATCAATTTTTATTAGATCCATTTGAAGCCCATGATATGGCTAATTGGGATTTAGATCATATTGCCAGACATGATGTCAAACAAGCAGATATTGCACCTTTAATGTCTTATCTAATTGGTGCTGAATATCCAGTTAATAGCGTGGGAGAATTACCATTAGAGTTCATTGATGATTTAGAAGAATCTAAAATTAAGGGTCTCTATTATAATTCGATATCTTTATTGCAACAATACCTTGTAAAGGAACAAGAAGTTAAAGATCATGAATTTAATTTTAAACCATTCCCAAAATTTCAACAACTTTCAATTGAAAAATATGAAAGTGATATTTTACAATTAGTCAATTCAATTAATGAAGATCCATCATTAGAGGCATTAACTATTGCCAAAATTGAAAATTTTAATGAAGTGATTCTTCAAGGTCTCGATTATTTGCAAAAGTACAATTGGATGATGTTACGTACTATTGTCACATTAGGATTTGTTGGTTGGATTATTTATTCATTTATTATTTTCCTTCAGTTATTTGTTATCCCCCTTGAAAATCAACAAAAGACCTTTAAAATTATTCACAATATTGTCTTTGGGAGTATTTGCGTTTTAATGAGTGCACTTTTCTATTATCAAGATTCCCCTCTTAATTATTATTTTTATCTTCTTTTCCCAACATTCTTTTGGAGTCAAATTTTATCACTGAAAAATGATTTAGTTTTAGGGTTTAAAACCTTTTTTGGTGGTCTCTCAACAATTTCAACCATTGCATTATTTGCTTTCATTTTTGGGTTCTTTGAAGCAATTGCCATTGGATTTACAAGTAGAGAAATCTTTTCTGGGATGTACATTTTACTAGCATTTTATCCATTTGCTTTATTTAAATTTCAAAGAATTGGCATAACCTTATCATGGTTTTTCACATGTGGACTGTTATCTCTTTTCCCGATTCAAGATCCAGTGAAAACTGAATCATTGAATTTGATTGTTTCGTCTGGTATTTTAATGATAATGATTGGTGTTGTTGGTTACTCCACACTGAAACCAGTGATGTCTTCAATTACCAGTTGGATCATTTTGTTTCAGATTGGGTTGGTTGGATTATCAATTTATTCAACAAGTAAGGCCGTCATCTCTTTAACCAATAGAATGGGGTTACCAAGGGATTCACAACTTATTGGTTGGTCAGTTTTAGTCATTTCCTTACTTTTGCCACCTTTATTACACATTAAATTTGTTAACAAGGATTACAGAGTTAGATATTTAGTTACATTTTTGACATTTGCACCAACCTTTATTATTTTGACTATTTCATTTGAGGGGATGTTCTATGTTTTATTTTCGATTTTAATTTATCAATGGATTATAATTGAAAGTTTAAGATCAAATGATGATCAATATTTGCAATTAATCAGAGTTACATTGATTGGATTTTTCAATTTACAAATAGCATTTTTTGGTACCGGTAATATTTCATCAATTTCATCATTTTCACTTGATTCAGTGTACAGATTATTACCAATTTTTGATCCATTCCCAATGGGGGCACTTTTGATGTTAAAATTAATTATACCATATGTATTATTATCAGTGGGGTTAGGATTATTAAATTTGAAACTTGGATTAAAGAAATATAGTGTTACATCATTAGTTATTTGTATTTGTGATTTATTAAGTTTATGGTTCTTTTATCAAGTTCGTACAGAGGGTAGTTGGTTAATGATTGGTGTTAGTATTAGTAATTATTGTCTAGCTATTTTTGGATCATTATTTATTGGTATTGTTGAAGTTGGTAGTGGAGTTATTTTGAATGGTGTTGTTATTGAAGAAAGCGAAGATGATGAAGATGAAAAGAATCATAAAATGAAGGTGGCATTAGAAAAATTGAAATCTGATGATGAAGAATATAAAAAAATCGAGCAATTAATTAAAGAAGAATCACCAATGGATGGTGGTATTGCAGCGAGAGTTAGAAGAAGAAAGAATTACACAATTTTAGATTAACTACATTATGTATATTATTATTATTATTATTATTATTATTATTATTATTATTATTATTATTATTATTATTATTATCATTATTATCATTATTATCATTATTATGTGTTTATGTATATTGTATTTCTATTTATTAATTAATTAAGTAAGTAAGTAAGTACACGAATGAAACCAGTTTTAAATTATTAAACCCTCTAAAATTTTACGTTGTTGCTTTGAAAAATTCCATTTTTTAATATTCTTCCCCTTTTGAATTGATTCATACAACCATTCTTCTGCTAATTGTTCCATCTTATCTAAATTAAGAAATTGATCAACACCTAAAATTGATTGTTCATCTTTAGGTATCCCCCCAAATTCATTTCTTGATTTTGGTTTATTTTTCAATTCAAATAATTCAGATGATGTTAACATTGCCCATTTATTTGAACAAGAACCTCCTGAATTTTCAATTTCTTCATGATCTGATGGACATCTACATCTACAACCAGATCCCTGAGGTATTGGTGGATCAGGATGTGAATAATAAATTTCATCCTCTGGTAAAAATTGATGTTTAAAATTAGGTCCGGCCTTATATGGTAATTGATTTGGTGAATTAAATGGACAATGTGCTAATGTTGAATGTTTATAACCAATATCTCTAAAATAATGGATTTCATCTAAATTTAAAAACATCCCCGCTGCTAATGAATGAATCGGTGCATCCCCCCATCTTTCTTCATAAAACCCTCCAGATTGTTCTAAAAAATCATAATATGCCTTATATTCAGGTGAAGTAAATAATGAATTTGATGCAATTTCAAAATTCGACCAAAAGTGACATAAATTATATTCTTCACCATTATAAATTTCATTAATTGCCTTGTTAAGTCCCCTTTTGGTACTTTGTGTTACTAATACATTAATCAATTCCTTATCAAAATATTTTAAATCAAATATTTCGTCATCATTATCATTATCATTATCATTATTATTCTTTTTTGTTGATTCCAAATGTTCTAAATAATGAATAGCTAAATTTAATGGAGTTCTTTGCTCAATTTTGGTAATTAAATCATCAACAGATTTAACATCTTGATAATGATCTTGTTGTTCACCTTTAAAGAATTTATAATTATTAATAAAGAAATTCCAGCTATCAGGTAAATCTATTTGATATTCTTTAATAAATTGTTGAGTTCTTCTAAATAATGATGGGACAGTATTAACTAATTCCTTAATTGCAATTGTATAACCATATTTTTTACCATTCTTCTCCATTTCTAAAAAGGGGTCATAGGTCAAATCACAATAAAAATCAACATCTGGTTCAACTCTCCAATACCAATCTAATTTTTTAACCATTGGATGTTCAAAGAAATACCCTGAATAAAATCTACACATTGAATGATAAGATGCCATATTCCCATACATAATAGATCGATCTCCCTGAGATTCTATAGCTTCTTTAAATTTTGGAGTATCATTATTAGGAAATTTCCATTTACTTCCTGGGATTAATCCGAATTTAGCTTTACCACTAGCAACTTCAAGAACTCTTTGTTTAAATTCCTTATCAAATGGTTCATCATTCAAAAAAATCCATGGATAATTAAACCATTGATTGAAATGTCTTTCTAATGATCTCATTGATAATATAACACCATCAATTTCACTATTTCTAGCTAAAACAACAAATGCGGCATTTGCACGCTGTTTTTCTGATTCTAAGAACGGATCTCGACACCCATTTTCAAAGACTGGGTCTATATCAGTTTCAAATAATCGTTCTGCTAATGGCACTTCTGATAATGCTTTACCCTCATATTTTTCAGAATATGAATATTTATTCAATTTGTTTAAATTGACACCTTTTGGTGTGTATCTCAGCGGCCGATTCACATAAAGACATCCTAAAATAACCAATATGATCACCGTCCAGGTGATGTTCTTCCGCATTGCCCTCCAGCGGAAAACAACACCCCTCTGCGGTGCCCAATTCATTGATTAATTTTGAAAATATTATAGAATATCAACACCAATTTGTTTAGGACGGTTTTTTTTTTTTTTTTTCTCTTCGATCCCTCTTTTGGCAAAAAAAAAAAAATATCAATATAATAAACCGCTTCCTTTGGTTGACTATTAATAATCTATGGAAATTAGGAGGCTTTAATGAATTTGAAGACTAGTGGATTGAAGAGACGAATACTGCGAGCAGTACATGCTGGATGGGGGGGTTTGAAGAACGAGGAAAGGGTTCTTAGATCTCAATATAACATATCAAATCGACATTTAGATCGATATTTAAAGAATTATGACGATCCAACACCAATAGAAATAGCAGAATGGGAGGACCAAATCAATTATTATAAGTTGTTAGATACGAATGTGACACCCTCCAAAAGTGAAATTCCACAATTGATGTCTAAGAAATTACCAGATTGGCCAGTTTTTGACCTTGAAGAACAAAATGACAAGAATCATACAAAAAGGCAGAGCTGGTATGAAAAATTGAATGAAACACGGGGATCTAATGAATGGATCATACGTCATTTAAGGAAATGTACCCCCATTCATTTAGACACAATGTGTCGAAATTTATTAAAAGTACATACAAGTAAAATGCTTCAATTTACATCGGGATTCAAATACAATAGGGAGGAATTGAATAATGTTGCATTGATACAGGGTAGAAACATTATTGCGGGGTGTCAATTAACAGACCAATATCCCCATCAAGAAAGTGATAAGACCAAATTAGATATGATTGAATCTCTTTTGGAATTACCATTGGGGAGTCCCCTCCCAGAAATAATTAACAAAATGTATCAATCTACGGAGGAAAATAACAGTTCAATAGATTGTATATTCAAATTATTATATACCTTACATACAGGATCAATAAAGAGGGCAATGGATTTCTTAAAGAGTAATCCAAGAAATTTAAAAATGATGAATATAATGATAACATTTGAAAGGGAAGAAATATTAAAATTAATGAATGATGAATGTATAACACCTAATTTTGAAACATTTATTCAATTATTACAAAATTCCAATTATCAAGAAACAATTAATTTAATTCAATATGTATTGAAAAATAAAATAGTTTCAACACCATTATGGATATCGATGTTAAAAGCTTGTATTAGGACAAAGAATATTGAATTAGTAGATTGCATGTTTGATTTTAATTATAAATGTACACTTGAAATTGGTAATGGAAAGGATACAATGTCATGGGCTACATATGAAATTTATGATGCATTAGCAACTTATTATCAAAGGCATGGAATTAATTATATTACTTTAAATTCGGAAATATGTTCATTAGTTTATCATCTGTATAAGGAGAACGAGAATGGTGAATATATGATGAAAGTTGTGAATATTTGGGAGAAAATAAATAATAAAGTATAATATATGTGTGTATATATAGATATAGATAGATAGAAGGATAGATAGAATATGAATGAATGAATGATTGAATGAATTTTAATAAATGAATATCAACATTATTTCTTTTCAGGTTGTTCCTCTTCAATTTCAGGTTCAGGTAATTTGAATTCAGCTGGGGTGACATCAACACCCTCACCAACTTGATCATAAACAGAAGACCCCACTGAGAAGTTTCTCCAAGCTTGAGTTAATTCTAATGGTTCATAAACAACTCTTCTCTTTTCAGCATCGTATCTAACTTCAGTGTAACCTGTTGTTGGGAAATCCTTTCTTAATGGGTGGCCTTCAAACCCATAATCTGTCATAATTCTTCTTAAATCAGGATGCCCCTCAAAGAAGATACCAAACATATCAAAGGTTTCTCTCTCAAACCAATTAGTACCAGGATGAAGATCAACAAGTGATGGAACAGGTGTAACTTCTGATGCATAAGTTTTAACTCTAATTCTAGAATTAAATCTAACAGAAAGGAAATCATAAACAACATCAAATCTATTTTTTCTTTCTGGATAATCAGCAGCTGTAACATCCATACAAGCTTTAAATTGGGTTGAAGTATGATTCTTTAAAAATGTTGTTAATGGGATTAATCCTGCTGGTGATGTATACACTATAAGTTCATCCTTCCAAACAGAAAATTGTTCAACATATTTTGGCATACACCCCATAATATATGTACCAAATTTATGTAATTCTTCAATTTGGTTCTTATATTTATCCTTTGGATTATAAATTGGTCTGTGTAATTCACTTGTTTCAGGTCTTGGTAAATCTCTTGGATTTTGAAGATCATGAAAGGTTGGATCTTGAGTAGCTGTAGTAGCTGGACCCATACGTTGTGAAATTGTAGTAAATCCACGACGTGCAACAACACTAACCATTCTCTTTGCCAACATCTTGATCCGTTAATCTTTACCAATAGTATTTAACCAATTTGTAAACTTTCATTTTTTTTTTTTTTCCTCTTGTTTTCAGTGAGGGGAAAAGATGGCACGCGTGTTAAAATGGCAGGCTTGCTCAGCACTCTATACTCAAATATATATAAATTACTGTAAGGATTTTACATAAAACAGCGTCAAATAGGAGGAAATGGAATCAATGGTTATGACCAAAATGGGGGTCCAAATCAGCAGCACTGACCCCCCAATTTTCCCATCGTTGACGTGTTTCAATAACACGCATTCTAACAATTCTATGTGGATCATCTAATGCTAATGAACATAATTTAATGATGGTATCCTTATGAGGTGCCATTAAATTAGTTGCCTTAAAATCAACTAAAGTGTAAAGAAATTCCCAAAGTGTCAATCTTAAATCAGAAGATAATTTAACATTACCCTCATTGTAATTTAATAATTTCATTGACCTTTCAATTAATGTATCAATATAAGGCTTTATTTGATTGGCATCATTATTTAAAATTTGAACAATGATTTTAAAGATCGCAATTAACACCTCTTCATCATCTGTTGAAATCAATTTAATTAAATTTGGTGTAATTTCATCCAATTTATTTGAATAAATATCCTCTGGTAATTCCATCAATAGTAAAATCAAAATTTCTGTATCGAAAGTTGATGAAGAACCCTGAAGAGATTCAAAGAGTCTTTGTTTCCAAACAGGTCTAACGATCCAATTAACAATAGGGTCGACGCTATCTGAACGTAAAAATTTAATCCCATTATCATTAGCAACCTTCTTTCTAAATATAACTTCCAAACTTGGATTCAATTCATTTGAATATTCAGGAATTGAGTTGAATAAAATTCTTAAAATGACTTTACGTTCGTTAAGTTTTAAATCATCATTAGTTAATAATTTAACAATATAATTGATTGCATTAGTATCATTTTTCAAAACCAACCCCCTAATTAACCAAATATTGATATCCATATCATTATTAGAGTTTAAATGAGCTTCCACTTGACCCCATGTTAAATATTTATTCACAACATTGGATAAACCCGATAAATGAATGAGTTTAATCATGCCTGAATTATTTGATTTGACATCAACAATGAGTCTTTCAAATAATTCCAGGGTATTAAATTTATCATCACCATTCAAAATTGAAGATTTAGTAACCCCCTCAATGGATAACACAGTTAATGTCAAATTGTCTTTAATTGCAATTAATAAGTCATGTAAATTTTGGTTATTAATTGAAATGGCCAATCTTCTTAAAATGATCCCCGTATAAAACACCACTAAATCAATAGATGGATTCCTTTTAACAATTTCTAATAAAATAGATTCAAATTTAATAAATGAATCTAAAGGAGTATTTAAATCTAATTTCAAAAGTAATAAATACAATGTATTTAAAATATCAATAACCCCCACTTTATCGATTGAATTTAATAATCTAATGAAAAGGGAGTTAATTAAGGACACTGTAGAAACCAATTGAATGATTATTGATAAAATAGTGGCCTTATCAATTCTTGGTGATTGTGAGTCTGAACCGCCCTCCATTTCAACTAATAATGGTGTTATAACTTCCTGTAAAATGACATTTTCAAATTGGGGGAAATGCGATAATTTAGAAAGGGCTTCAATTAAAGTCTTAAAAATTAGGGAATTTGATTGAGAAGTTGAAGCAGCTTCAATTAATAAATCAGATAATTTTTTGATTAATAAAGATTGTTCATCAGTTAAAAAATCTGGTATTAAGAGAAATTGAACAGTAGATTGAGAAGCTAAAGCAATTAAAGTGGATTCCATCGAGGATGCAGATAATGAAGAATGTAAAATTGAAAAGATTTCATTTTGATATTTAAGAAAATATTTTGGATCTAAAGTTGAAAAATATGATAAAGCCACCAAGACTTGTTTTTTAGTTTGAACTCTATCAATTGAATGAGAAAGTAAATTATTTAAAGTTTGATCAATAATATCATCATTATTTGTTGCAAATGATAAAATTAAATAAGATTGAAGGAACCTTTGATTGGATTCATCAAGATTCTTTTTCAAATCATCAAATATTAAAGTTAATAAATCTATTGACTCACAATTTGAAATCAATTTTTTAATTGTTGTTAAAGTCTTTGCAAATATAATATCTGAATCATTTGAAGAACCTGAATAATATTCTAGAAGGGTTCTTTGACCAATAATTTGTGCCAATTCAAAATTTAAAATGGGGTATTTAAATGTATTCCATAAACTAATGAAGTGAGCTTCCATGACTGATTTGGAATATAAATCACAAACAATATTAATTGTTTCAAGAATATCCATTTTAGTGTTAGTTGAAGAAGTTGAAGTGAACTTTTCAATTAAATTAGGAAATAATTCATCTGCAAAGTAATTGGATGACCCCAAAGATTTATTTAATGAGCTCTTCAATGAATTAATTTGATTTAATTGAGTATCATTTGATGATTTAAAGGAAATTGGATAATATTTAAATAAACAATCAAATAAATCATTAACATTATTTGAAATATCGAAATTTGAAGTGATATTATTAATAATTTCAAAGACAATTAATAAATTAGAAGGATCCTTTTCATTTTGTGAAACATTTAAAAAGAATTTAATAAATAATTGTTGTTGTTCAATAGAGGGGGAAGAGGGTAATAATAATGTTAATGATTTTGAAGCCAATTTAAGTGGCAATGATCTCATTAATGCAGTATAAGATCTTGGATTATAGTTCTCAATAAATGCATTAAATAAAGTATTTAATTGAATAGAATGATTATATTGATCCATTTGAATAAGCGCCAATAAAGAATTAAAGACATTAATTAAAACAGATGGATCATCATTAAATTTAGAGATTAAAAACCCAATTAAAACATCAATGTCCTTATTATAAAGTAAATTCTTTGGGATTGTATTAAACACTTCATTAAGTAAAAGGAAAGCTCTTGATCTCACTGGTGTTGATGTATTTGTAATATATAATTGAAGACTTTTAATAAGTTCTAATAAGGTGACATTTCTCTTTGTTAAGAGATCTACCAACTCTGAAATATCATCAGAAGCTTCTACAACAAATAGATTAATTGATTTCTGTAGAGAAGATGACATATTTTTTAACTTAATAAGTGTCTTTTAATTTAATAAAGAGACGCCAAAAAGGGAGAAAAAAAAATGGACATGGAAATGGAGATGGAAATCAATGTTTGAATATAAATTGAAAAAAGAGCAAGGTATAATAAAGGAAACATTGCTAATAATATTAATAGTCACAGCAACAGTACCAGTAACAGTACCAGTAACTGTAATAAGAATAAGAATAAGAATAAGAATAAAAATCAAAATAAAAAAACAGACAAACAAATGTAGTGACACCTATATAAAGAAACGTAAGTTAGAGTGAACATGAGGGGGATACTAGATAGATATATATATTTCTCTTTTCAAAAAGGAAGCTAATTACAACTTCTATTTCTTCTTCCCCCAGTTGAAGAGGGAACGTTTCTTCTTCTCTGGTTCTTGAGGTTTTGGTGGGGTATAAACGGCTTGTTGTTGTTGTTGTTGATTAAGGGGGATGTTCCCGTTTGCTAGGGGGTAGTCATCACGAACCCCCCAACCGAGAATGGGGGTTTCCAGTTGAGATGGGATAGCTGGGTGTTGTGAGACGGAGTACTCAAATGCTCTCACTGTATCTAATGGCCTCTCGTCACGTGACCTGGTTGGGTTTGAAACATCGGGATCAACAATGGGGCGACCAAAGACATCGTTGTAAACACCATTACCAATACTGGAATTTCTTTGATGAACGTTCATTTCCTCATATGGTTGCGCATTATTAACAGCTGTAAGAATTGGATCATGGAGGTTTTGTGATCTCATCTTCATTCTCTTTTCGTCCTCCTTGCTGATCTTCTCATTACCTAAATCCACGCTCTTTTCCTTCTTTTTACCAAAAATTGCCATTTTGTTATAATCAAATTAACGATGTGAAAACCAACAACAGAACAGCTGAATGTTTACAAAAACAAGTTGAAAATCGAATAAATCTAAAAAAAAAACAACAGGGGAAAAAAAAATAATGCGCCTTCAGGAGGCGTTTTTTTGTGTGGGCAGAAGAGCAGCGACATGTTTGGATGTTGTTAATATAATATAATATAATATAATATAGTATAATATGATATAATATAATACAAATACAAATACAAATAGAAATAGAAATACAAGCAACCTCAATTACTATTTAGATTGCTTTTGCTGCCACTTTTGATAATCAGCAGCCCTAGTCATTGCAACTTTAACACCACTACTTTCCCAATCGGTACCCTGACCAGGACCAATTGATTCAATAACACATGGTTTAATACAATTTTTACCACTCTCTGTACAAAAGTGTCTTCTAAGAGCATCAGGTCGTGCAAATCTTTTACCACACCCCCATTGATCACTACTTGATAATAAAAGCCCCCTACATTGGAATCTCTTTTCACCACTATGAAGATCCTCATGTCTCTTTCGATCATGTTGTCTAGCAAATCTTTTACCACATTTCCTACATGCAAATGGTCTCTCCTTTGTATGAGTTCTTTGATGTGATTTTAAATTGTATTGTCTATTAAATACCTTTTGACAAATTTCACAAATATATTTCCCCCCACCCTGATTATTATTATTATTGTCATTATCATCATTTTCATTATAACTTTCATTATCATCTTCATAATTATCTTCATAAGCAGAATTAGCACTATTATCACTATATTCATCTTCAAAATCATTAACAAATTGGGATCCAATACTGCCGGATCTTGATCTGCTTGATTGTGATTGTGAATGACGTCGTTGACGTCCTCTTCTCATTTCATCATAGTTCGATTGTACTGGAATATTAAGTAAATGGGGAGAACGTGTATTGGTATTGGAATTGGTGTTGGAATGTATTGAACTTTGAATTGATACACTTCGTTGATTATCATCAAATGTATCAAGTATACTAATTTGGGGGGTTTGTATTTGACTACTTCTTGATTGAGATCCTGATCTTGAAATTGGTCTAGATCTTGACCCACTTCTAGACCTAGACCCACTTCTTGATCTTGATCCACTTCTCGATGAAAATAGTGACGGTGTCCTCCTTGCTTGTTCCTCTGGTGAAACAATGATTTGTGGTGTTAAAGGAACCACAAAATCACTTGTGGATTTTGTCAGTTGAGGTATTTGAAACGTGTTGTTATTAATAGGTAAATAGGAATTCATTGTAAATGATTGTTGTTGTTGTTGTTGTTGCTGTTGTTGTTGTTGTTGCCGATTTTGACTTTGACCTTGACCCTGCATAACTTGACTCATTCCATACGCTTCTATTCCATTTATAGGAAATTCATTGATATTGAGGTCCTCATCATCCCCTAAAAAGGAATTAATATCATCATTATTCAATTGGAAACTACCACTCAATAAATCGTCTTCAATGTCCTCATTGGCGCTAACAAATGGCGACCCATTATAAGATGATGAATCAACATCAAGAGATTGCATCAAATTTTGAACTGATAACATTGTCCTGTATTGATCTTGCCATTGAGTTTGATTTTGTTCTTGCCCTGGTACTTGTAATGAAACTGGTGGTGGTGGTGGCTGTAATGGGACAGAGGTTGAGTCACCATAAACCGATGAATCTTGGGGGTCAATAATATCCTCAATAGGTCCATTCAACCAAGAATCCAATGTGAATGATTTTGAAACATTCCCACGTTGTATGTGGGGATCCACTTGAGTGGACTTTGGTTGCTGTTGTTGTTGATGTTGGGGGTCGGAGTTGAGTCCTTGGTTCAAAATGTCCTGATAATCACCTATAAATTCATCATAATTCATCTCTGATGTCATGAAGTTATTCTCAGTACCAGAATAACCAGATTGTGACGCCATTTGGTGTTATAAAAGACCCAGAAAGCTGTAATTAATTAATTAATTGGCTCAATTAATAAAAAAAAAAGTCGACTTTTTTTTTTTTTTTGCTCACCGAGGCGTCTTGGCTTTTTTTTTCTTGTTTCCTCTTATTTTCACTTTATTTTTAGTAATTCCAGACACAATAGGGTACCCAATGGTCACGAAATCTCTTGTGTAGCCATTTCTATCTTTTCCTTAAGTTGTAATGGACAAATCCGAATAAAATCCAAGACAAAATATAACTAATGAGCTCAATTTTATAGTTGGGTTATCTTTGTCTCCTTCACTTAGTTTACCACTTTGATTTTTGAATGTTGTATTCTTTCTTTAATTAAGGGGACCCTCCCTTTTCACCTTTCCTTTTTTACAATTGCTGGTAGTTAACAAAACAATAAAATTCAACTCTATTTAAAATGATGCGTAAATCTATAAAACAGCTATGATCCATTTAAATTATTGGAGGAGGCGGGCGTACACTACTCACATTAAAGTACAACAACCATGATTCCTTTCATTAGCTGTGTTTGGTTTCTTTTTCCTCTTTTCCAAATTATCATTATTAACGGATTTCAATCCATCAACACGAAATTGTTGTTGTGGTTGTCTTTGGTTCCCTTGAGCAGAGACAAATGCAGTTAAATGTGATGATGAAACATTGTTCAAGGAATTGGGGACTGTTCTTTGATCAATATATTCAATAGCCTTTTCCTCTTGTAGTGGTTGTTGTTGTTGTTGTTCATCAATATACTTATAATCATTATCGGCATCCCTATATTGACAACTTAATTCAATGGCTCTCTCAAATACCTTGTTGATATTGTAATTCTTTAAAGAACTACATTCAAGAAAACCATCTAATGCCAATTTATCAACAATTTGAAGTGCACTGTCACTTGAAACTTGTCTTGACATTGCTAAATCTTCCTTTGTGCCTAATAATATAATTGGGGGAAATTTTTTAATTTGATCATTAATAACTGTCCACTTTTGATGATTTTCTAATGTAATAGGTAACTTTGAATATCTAACGGGGATATCTTTAAATGATTGAATATCTGTGATTGAATAAGTTAAAATTAAACAATCACATGTTTGATACATTTCATTTTTAACATGATCTGATATTAGCTCATTATCAATAGTATCAACAATTTCTAATTCATATTCTTGTTCATTATATTGAACCTTTTTATTATAAACTTCTTCAACATCCGAAAATGGCGCAACAGGAAAGGTGTCCCTATAATAACAGTCCACCATGCAAGATTTGCCGGTACCCACATCACCTGCAACTATAATTTTAAATTTATTATCAGCTGAAATCGGCATTTCTTAAAATTTTATTCAACGTTCTTCACAATCAATACTATCCTAAATGACGGATTGCCCTTTAGCAGTACCAAAAGGAAGGGGTTATTAAAGAGGAAAAAAAGGAGGGAAAAAAAAAAATGGCTAGCAAAAAAAAAAAACAAAAAATATCTAAAAAAAAAAATCAAAAAAACGGATGATTTGCCTATAACGCCTTTTGGGACCTGCTTAAATCAGCGAGTTTTTGGGTTTAACGGGACATGAATATATTTTGAGAAAGGGCATTAAAGATATATAAATTAATCAATCTATCCCAATGATCATTACTGACCCCCCTACACTGAAACACGTTCAAAGATCTCAATGTTTTCATGCGATTCTGGAAGAGAACACTTGTTCTATGCATAAAAGATCCCGGAGATACACTTAAACCCGTATTTCTAAAAATTATATTATTTAGCCCCAAAAGTTGAAAAGTTATTGATTAATTGGTGAATGGGTTAAAGATATATATCCGGTCAAGGACCAAAAAACTTCTATTGTCATAAGATGTTCTTTGGCCCATTTGATCCCTTTCAAAGTGTCACAAACTTTTGTTCACTCCCAGGGCAAAAAAAACCGTTATGGTCATGCACACCGTCTTAGAAATTCCTAAAACGTAGCTCGGATGGGGGGAAGGTAACGGAATGTTCGGAGAGAGAAGATTAAGAATGAGCTGATAGTTAAGATTAAGATAGTAATTATAGATGGAAGGTACTAGCGAATATAGTGTATCGTTTTATCTGAAATGAAACTAAAAAAAAATGTAAATGTATAATTCAAATAAACCACTCAATCAATGCAAGATCAAAAAGACAAAATCATTTATTCTTCGATAAATGAATCCTCCATTGATGTTAAACAAGATTTGATAACTGAACACCAATGATCAAATGATTGTGCTTTACCATTTAATAAACTCAATTTAATAAAACAACCGCCAAATCCAAATTCGTTACCAACTTTATCGATGCCAACAATATTTATCAATATATCTTCATTATTAGACCCCCTCAATTCAATACTATGTTCCTCGGATGTATTAATTCTTTTCACAACCTTAAAGTCCCTCATAGCTTGATCATTCCCAATATCGGTTAAAAATTGCTCGCTTGTTAAAATATCACTTTCTATCCAATATTCCTTTTTAGGTTGTAATAGTGACCATCTTTTACCTCCAACATTGGTTTTCATCTTTGAATTGAATCTAGATTTAGTTCGAGTAGTATTGCCACCACCACCACCACCACCAGATCTCGCATTATTTGTCATTGTTTTACTGGCCCTTTGTGCACTTGTTTTAATCCCATCAATTAATCTTTTAAACCATGATCCTTTCTTTGTATTTGAAGAAGCTCGTTGCTGTTGCGGTGGCGCTGGCGGTTGAGAAGGTTTGTGAAGAGGCTCATTCTTCTTTTGCTGTAATGAAACTGGCGGCGGCTTATTCATTAAATCTACCTGTTGAATGTTGTTGTGTTCACCAGTATTCTCTGTAGGCATAATAGTAACCCTCTCCCTTACAGTGGGGTCTCTTGGTGACAAACGGACACGTTCATTATGCTTCTTGTCAGAACCATTGATATTACTATTACCATGATCAAAAGCACTATTGGTATTAAACGTTTCGTTGGAATTTATAACAGGTGAGGCATTCCTAGATTCATTAATAATTGATAATTTACTTGGAGCATCAACGTAAAAGGATCCATTACTAAGATCAGTTTCCATGGGATGTTGATTTTGGACTTGTTGATTTTCAAATTTAAGTAATTCGTCTTCCCTTGGACTCTTTAATTGCATTGGTACAGCTTGATGAAATGAATATGATAGATTTAAATATGCTGAATCAAAAGATTTTTGAGGTTTATGAGATTTCCCATCAAATGTTAATTTATTGGCTCCCTCACCATTAAAATCTTCAACTTTCAAAGAAACGTATTGTTCATCAAGGAAACTGGATAACTTTCTAGTTGACGAAGTTCTAATTGTTTTTAAATGACTTGGAAGATTTTGTGATTGTAATTCCAATTTAAGTAATTCCAATTTACTTAACCCTTTTTTATTAGAGTTGAGGCCAACATCAACACCAACACCAACAGCAGAGTTAATTTCTCTTGATTTATTTGGGGGGGTATCAAAGATAGAATTCATAAGATATTTAAATTCATGTAATTCAGGAGGTGAATTAACAGGATGAAGTGTTGTTGTGATTGATGATGAAGTGTCCAAATCCTTGGTATCACTTGCATCTCCCATTGATGAATTATTTTCATTTTCATTTTCATGATTCATCTTGTCGTTAGTGTCATTGTCATCATAATCCTTACAATCAGATGAAGAATCTAATTTTATAATATGCTTTTGATGGATATTAATTAACGATAACGTAGAATCTCTATGAGCAAAGGACTTTCTTGAAGATGAAGCCACAATGCTTTTAACTTTATCATTATTATTTCTCCTTTTATTATTATTACCTTTCTTTGATGAAGGAGTATTATTTTTAAATTCTTGAACAACACTTTTCAAAATTTGGCCCTCATCATTTTCAATAACAGTTTTAACAATTGAAGTTGATCTTGGTAAAGTTGCCTTTAATTGAGAGGGTGATTTTTTAATTGAAATTTCATTTTGAAGTTTTTCAATATGAGTTGATTTATAATTTTCTAATAAATAATAAAACATCTTTTCAGGATTTGGGTTATCACTTTTCAACATCATTATAATTCTTGATTTTGGTATACCATGCCATAAAGTTTGTAAATTAGTTAAAATATCAGAATCTATATTATTAATTGGAGTTGATATATTAATATTTTCTAATTTATTAATAATCTTTTGTTCATTAATTGGGGGGTATTTTAATAATAAGGGGTGATTAATAATTTGATCAATTGGGATTCTTTCATTTGGATTAACTTTTAACATTGACCAAATCAAATTTTTTGCTTCAATTGATAAATTTGATGGCATATGGAATCTACCGCTTTGAACTTTTAAAAGTAATTTTCTAATACTTTTATCATCAAATGGTAAGTGACCTGTTAATAAAGCAAATAAAATAATACCACAAGACCAAACATCGGATGGTGAACCATGATATTGTAACCCCATTACAACTTCAGGTGAAGCATAATGTGGGGAACCACAAGAAGTTTCTAAAAGTCTTTGTTGAGTCTCTAAAGCTGCCATACCAAAATCAGCAATTTTGATATTACCATCTTTATCCATTAAAATATTTTCAGGTTTTAAATCACGGTGACAAATATTAAATTTATGACAATAGGAAACACCATTTATAATCATTCTAAAATATTTAATTGCATCAAATTCATTTAATTTCCCATTATTAATGATGAAATCAAATAATTCCCCCCCCTCAACATATTCTAAAACTAAATAGAGCTCATTATCATTTTCCCAAACGTCATATAGTGCCATAATATTCGGGTGAGATATTAATTTCATTATGATGATTTCTCTTTCAATACCATAGGGTAATCCATTGTCACTCATTTTGTCCCTGGTTCTATTATTATTATTATGATGATTATCACGATGTAGTTTCGGTATAATTTTAATAGCAGCTAACATACCTGTAACGCTATGTTTTGCCAGTCTAACTCTACCTGTTGATCCCTTACCAAGAGTTCTACCTAATCTCCATGGACCAATTCTATTTTCAACTTTCCTCTTTGATGAATTGGAATGTTGGGAATGTTGTGAAAGTCTCTTTGTTGCATTTTCTACTGATTCAACAACCAAATCAATTTGATTTTCCATGTCTTGTTCTCTGTGATTTTGCTTTTGATTTCGTGTTTGATTTCGTATTTGATTTCGAGTTTGCTTTTGCCCTTGCCCTTGTCTTTGCCCTTGTCTTTGTCTTTGCCTTTGTCGTTGACCCTGACCTTCCAGTTTCTGTTGTTCCCCTTTTGATGATGACGAAGTATTGGTGACATTATTTAAAATTTGTGCACCATCAAAGGACCTTCTATGGGCGGTAATTGCGGCCATTTGTGCGAATTTTGATCCTGATCCTGATCCTGGTCCTGATACCAATTGTCCCCTATTTTCCTTTTCTAATAATGCCATAAATGGAGGGGGGCAGGGGTAAAGGTGGAGTGAGGTGAAAAGGAGTTGTGTGTCAATGGCCTGCCTAGAACAAAACAATATACAGTCGCGTTTTGTTAAAAATAGTAGTTTGTTGATGAGCATTTATGTCAAATCAATAGTGAGGAGGGGCTTATTTAACTTGGGTTTGATATTATAATAATATGTTGTTATGTAAAATGTAAGGTATATAAGGAAGAGGGTAGGAGGGGGAATAATTACCAGAATCCCCCTTCGCCAATTATAAAGAAAAAAAAAAAAAAGCTAAATAAGGAAACGGGAGGGTATCATGATGTTATATTTTGATGCTGACAACACAAATATAACATGAAATCAATTAAATTTATTGGGGAAAACCAACAATGAAAGAAAGGAATCATTTCAAAAGATATGATTAATCAATTTGTATTAGTTTCCTTAATTGGTAATAAATCATGTTTTATATTAACCTTATTTGATTTCAATTTAGATTGGAATTCAATTTTCAATTCATCTAATCTATTTAAAACACCTTCTAATGCTTTAAATTTTTCATATTCCTTATTAACAACTTTCATACCTTTTTCTTCTTCAGCAGGTGATAATTCAGCTTTTGAAAAGTTTTCCTTAACAACCTTGTTGACTTTAATAAATGATTTCAAATATTTATATTTAACAAGAGCTATATCAGCATCTAATTGCATTTTTTTTAATTCCAGCCATTCCTTATCTGAATCAGATATGACTGGGGGGAGATTTAATCTTGAAAGATTGAATTTATTGACCATTTCTCCATCATTACTAGCATGAGTATTAGTATTAGTATGAGTATGACTATGAGTATTATTATTATTATTATTATTATTAGTACCGTCGTCATTTGATTCATGTTTAAAATCTTCATCAGTTAATTCAATTGATTGTAATGGTAAATTAAGAAAATTCATTGGTAAATTACATTCACTTATATCTGAATGATCGGAGATAACAGAAACTCTTCTACCCATTGCTAAAGTATTACAATCAACATCCTTACTTGAATCATGACACCAATGTGGTAACCTTCTCTGTCTTGAATAACAAAAATTTTGTACTTTTGAAAGCAACTTCAAATATGAACTCTTTTGGGCAACCAATGTATTAGTATTAGGACAGTTATCACAATTGACAACTTCTAAATTAGGTCTCACTATGAACAGATCCATAGCAGTTTTCATTATATTTAATTAACCAAGGGAAAAGGGGAGGGGGAGGGGAAGAGGTTTTCAGCTCCGATGGCGATACCAGAATATCTCAATTTTGTGGGGTGGTGGCTTTTGGTTCTGTTTTGTTCGGTGTTCTTGGCTGCAATGCGGGGACAGGGGGATAGGCTTTAGGCTGTTTGAGTTGTGAAGGTGGGGGCCAGGCTAGAAATAGATGAATGGATAGATAAATAATGCCTTTCCATTAGATTACACTTTATTTGACATATACATAAATGAAACATCTTTGTTCGTTAATACAAAAGGCAATCCATCTTCCCTTCCCAATGCCATTGCCAATGCCAATTTCACACCCTCTCTCCCAGCTAGATGGACTGCTGAGCACAGCGTCTTTTTTTTTTGTTTTTTGTTTTTCCAGCGCGCGAAGGGGGATTTTTTTTTTTTTTTTTTCAACTTGATTTGAAATTTGAATCCCATTCCACATCTCACTTTTATCCTCTCCATCCATCCATCCATCCATGGCAAAGGCAAAGGCTAGAACCACTATTGTTCAATTAATTTCAAGTGCTAAAACTGGGTTTAGAAGAACTCTTCTAGTTCCAAGAACAATGAAGGAAATCACACAGGTTAGATACGATCCATTGGTTCAAAGACATGTTCTCTTTACAGAATCAAAGAAACGTAAAGGTGAAGCCAAGAAACCTTTAGACTTTTCAAGGGGGGCATTTGCTTGGAAGAAGAAATAAATAAGTGAATAAAGAAACAAGGAAATAACTAACTAAATAATGAATTAGATAGATAGATAGATAGATCGATAACTAAATAATGAATCGATGATCATAGAATGAAAATAGTTATTCAATTCAATAATGATGGTTTTTGTATATAGGTTTTGTAATAATGAATATAAAAAAAAATACCTTTAGTGTATTAAAATATTATAATATCAGTTGACACTACACTTTAACTTAATTAAGTATATACATTGCTGGATTAGATAGATATGATAGATATAAGACAGCCCCTAGGGGGTTACCCGGCTCATCCAGCGGTTCTCTCCCCCATTTTATCTCACCCATTTTTTTCCCTCTCTATGTTTTTCTCACTTGGAATGAAACGGGCAAAAAAAAAAAAAAAACAAAAAAAAAAAAATCCACAAGGGCAAGAAAAAAAAAATGAATGTTAATTAAAACACCAAAATTGACTTTTTCTTTCATCTGTTCTTTGCAATTGGAATGAGTCAAGACAGTGAATTCACTAGTGGGGAGGGCGTTAGACCTAATGAAGAACATCTCAATAGGTTTGATGACCAATCTCAAGCCGAATCAAATGAAATCAATTTAAAAGCTGAGGATGAAGAGGACGGCAATGGCAATGACAATAGTAATGATAATGACAATGATAATCAAAATTTAAAGAGAGAAGACGACGACGACGAGGAGGAGGAGGATGAAGAAGATGAAGAAGATGAAGAAGATGAAGACGAAGAGGACGACGAAGACGAAGATGAAAGCTCAAGAGTTAAAAAGAAACAAAGACCAGCAAACCAATTCTTGGACGTGGAAGCCGAAGTGGATGAAGATGACGAAGAAGATGAAGATGAAGAAGAGGCAGAAATGTTCCGTCAAGAATTCCTTGCAGACGATCAAACAGGCGATTCTAATGAATTAAATGAAGCTTCTAGAGCTCATAGAAAATTGGATAGATCAAGAGAAAAATTAGATGAACAAGATGCTCAAGCATTGGCCGATGAATTTAAAGCAAGATATGGTCGTTCGGCTTCTTCAAGATATATGGGATCCACTCAAAATGTTTCTCAACGTTTATTATTACCATCAATTGATGATCCATTAATTTGGGGGGTTAGAGTTAGAAATGGTAAAGAGAAGGAAATTGTTAAACAATTATATGCAAGAATGCTTAATATGAAGGGTTCAGATGGCGTTTATTCTGTTTTCCAAAGAGATAACTTTGTTGGTTACGTTTATGTTGAAGCTAGACGAATGGATGCCGTTAATAAAATTCTTCAAGGTTTACCAAATATTTATAATAATGTTGCAAAGGTTCTTGTGCCAATTGAAGAATATCCTGATCTTTTAAGACCTGGTAGATCAAATGAAGTTAGATTAAAACCTGGTGCTTATATTCGTGTTAAATCAGGTAGATATAAAGGTGATTTAGGTATTGTTGATAACCTTGCTGAAAATGATTTAGAAGTTAGAGTTAAATTAGTTCCAAGACTAGATTATGGTAGAAATGTTCAAACTGATCCAACTACAGGGAAAAAGAAACAACCAACTTATAATGCAACTCATAGACCACCTCAAAGATTATTCTCAGATATTGAAGCTCAACAATATGATCATGAACATTTAACTTCTGCAAAGAGAGAAAGAAATTATTTCATTTATAAAAATGATGAATATATCAATGGTTTCCTTTATAAGGATATTAAATTAACTATGTTAGAAACATCCAATATTAAACCAACTTTACATGAATTAACTTTATTTAATTCAAATAAAGGTTCAGATGGTATTGATTTACAATCAGTTTCAAATGTTCTTAAATCTGTTGCTGGTGATTCAATTGTTTTCCAACCAAATGATAGAGTTGAAATTATTAGTGGTGAACAATCTAAAATGAAGGGTAAAATTCTTTCAATTGCTGAAGCTAAAATTGCTAGAGTTTTACTTGAGGGTAATGAAAATGATCCTGAAGTTAATGATACAATTGTTGAAGCTCCAACTAAATCTCTTAGAAAGATCTTTTTACCAGGTGATCATGTTACTATTATTCATGGTGTTCATAAAGATGAAAGTGGGTTAATTGTTAATGTTAAAGATAATCAAGTTACTTTAGTTTCAGATCAAACTAGAAAGGATATTACAGTATTCCCTAATTATTTGGTTAGATCATTAGATTCTTCAACAACTTCTTCAAAGGTGGGGAGATTTGAATTACATCAAATGGTTAATTTAGCATCTCATAAAGTTGCAATGATTATTAAAATTGAAAAGGAAATTTTTACAGTGTTATGTTCTGATGGACGAGTTTTACAAATTGAACCAAAACAAATTTTATCAGTTTTGAAAACAAATAAAATGACTGAAAAGACAATTGATAAAAATGGTCTTGAAATTAAAGTGGGGGATGTTGTTAAAGAATCTGGTGGTGAAAAGAGACAGGGTAATATTATGCATATTTACAAATCTTACTTATTCCTTCAATCAAAAACTGTTCATGAAAATACAGGTATCTTTGTTACAGATTCAAATTCAGTTCAAACAATTTCAAATAAGGGTTCAATTGGTTCTTCATATAAAGCTCCTGATCTTAATAAAATGAATCCAAATAGAATGATGGCTCCACCTCCTGTTGCTATTATTAATCAAGCTAAATTTGGTGGACGTGACTTTTCAATTTCTCAACATGTTTCTGTTCGTAAGGGTCCATATAAGGGTAAAAAGGGTATTATTAAGGATGCCAATGGTGATGTTGCTAGAGTGGAAATGCATAATCCTGCTAAAATTATCCCAATTTCTAAAAATGATTTATTATTTGAATTACGTCCTGGTAATTATGTTCCATATGAGACATTTATGGAAAATTATAGGGGTGGTAGAGGTAACAAAAATGGGGGGGGATCTGGATCCGGATTTAGAAATTCATATAATCAATCTAATTCCTCATCTCATAATAATCATCATAATTCCTCCGGCTATTCCAATTACAATAGAACACCTCAAGGTCCTGCTTTAGGTTCGACATCTACATGGTCAAGTTCTAATAGGAATGGTGGTGCTTCTGCATGGGGCACTGCTTATGGTAATGGGGGTAGCAGTGGTAGTAAAACACCTGCTTGGGGGTCTGTTGGTGGTGGCAAAACTCCATCTTGGGGGGCCAGTAATGGTAGTGGTAATGGTAATGGTGGTAAAACTCCATCTTGGGGGGCCAGTAATGGTGGTGGCAACACTGCATATGGAGGAGCAGGAGCAGGAGCAGGAGGTAAAACACCTTCTTGGGGGACATCCAATGGTGAAGCCAGTGTTTATGGTAATGGGGGGAAGACGCCAACATGGGGGACAGCTGCTGGTGGCAAAACTCCAAGTTGGTCTAATGGAGGTAAAACCCCAAGTTGGGATTCAAATAATGGTAACAGTGGAGGTAAAACAGTTTGGGGTGATCATTAATAATATAATATAATATAATATAATCCAATTTAGCGGAAAATGATAGAACCAAACAGAACAGAACATAAGATAAGATCAAATAAAATAAAATGATAAAATAAATAAAGTTTAGTTTTGTGAATATTTTTGTATTGAATAGTGAACTTTGTCTTTAACAAACCATTTAAACCTTTTTATAATGCTGAGCCATTTTTTATCTTCCCCTCCTCTTCCTTTCCTTTCTTGTCTCTTTTTTTTTTTAATATATAATTTTTTTTTGTTTGCCATTTCCCGTGATTTTGCCACCTTTTAATTTTGTTAAGATTAAATTATCAAATGACAACGCTTCCGATGTCCCGGGGTCTTGTCAGAGCAGCTTTAAAAGTTCGTCCAAATACTAGAATCTTACAAAATGCATTCCAGAGAAGATCCTATTTTTTAATACCAAGAAATGGGTTATTATTACCACCACGTTCAAATACATATCAACAATTTATTAGATTCCAATCAAATCAAAGTTCACCACAAGATAAATATGATTCTAATGGGAATAGAATTTATACAGATGAAGAAGCAGATCAATTATTGAATGAATTGAAATCTATTTGGGGGGATTCAACAAAATCAGAAAGAGAACAAATTTATAAATTATTTAATAAATATGAAATGGGAGGGATGATTAGTCCAAGTGCAACTAGAATTGTTACTGCAATTTTAAAGGATACTGAATCTAACAAACCAGGTCAAAAAATCGAAAATGTTCAAAAATTTCATCAATGTCTTTTACAATACCATAATAGGAAACAAATGGAAGTTAATGGTGAAGAATTTGTTGAAAAGAGCACTGAAGAAAATGTTAATGCGAATGAAAATGAAAATAAACCTAAAATGGATATGAAATGGTCTCTTGGTAAAGATGGAAATTCTAAACCATTTAATTTTAAATCAAATAAAAAAGGATCAGAAAAGATCTATGAAATGGAATTGAGATTAGATATATTATTTGGCGTTGCATTTGGTGCAGTTGTATTATATTTAATGTTTGCTGGTATTTCTAGAAATCAAATGGAAATCACTTATCAAGATTTTGAAAGTAATTACCTTGCAAAGGGATTTGTTGATAAATTAGTTGTTGTCAATAATGAAATTGTTGAAGTGTTCTTAAATGAATCTGGTAAATCTCATGCTAATCATCAAACTCCCGATGTGTTTTATTTCACAATTGGTTCACTTGAAGTCTTTGAAGAGAAATTGAAAATTGCTCAAGAAAAGTATAATATTCCTGAAGATAGAAGAATCCCCGTTGTTTATATTAAATCGACCAATTTAATGAAATCTCTTTGGAGTATTTTACCAACTGTTTTATTATTTGGGTTTATCTTTTGGTCAACTAGTAAATTATTGAACAGTGGTAATGGTATTGGAGGAGGTTTATTTGGTGGAGCCAAAAAGAAATTTAAACAATTCAATGCTGATGAAAATGTTAAAATTAGATTCAATGATGTTGCCGGTTGTGATGAAGCTAAAGAGGAAATTATGGAATTTGTTAATTTCTTAAAACATCCTGAAAAGTATGAAAGACTTGGTGCTAAAATTCCAAGGGGGGCTATTTTAAATGGTCCACCTGGTACTGGTAAAACTCTTATGGCTAGAGCTACTGCAGGTGAAGCTGGTGTCCCCTTTTATTCCGTTTCAGGTTCTGAATTTGTTGAAATGTTTGTTGGTGTTGGTGCATCAAGAGTTCGTGAATTATTTAAAACTGCAAGAGAAAATGCTCCATCCATTGTCTTTGTTGATGAAATTGATGCAATTGGTAAATCTAGAGGTAAAGGTAAAGGTATGGGAGGTAATGATGAAAGAGAAAATACATTAAATCAATTATTAGTTGAAATGGATGGATTTTCATCACAAGATCATGTTGTTGTCTTTGCTGGTACTAATAGAATGGATGTTTTAGATCCTGCACTTTTAAGACCTGGTAGATTTGATCGTAAGATTTACATTGGTAATCCTGAATTAGATGGTAGAAAGGATATCTTTGGTGTTCATCTAAAGGAAATTAAACTTTCAAAGGATACTAATGTAGAAGATCTTAAAGGTAGATTAGCTGCTTTAACTCCTGGTTTCAGTGGTGCTGATATTGCTAATGTTTGTAATGAAGCAGCATTGATTGCTGCAAGGGGGGATCAAGACTTTGTTAATTTAAAGAACTTTGAACAAGCAATTGAAAGAGTTATTGGTGGATTAGAAAAGAAAAATAAATTACTTTCACCAGCTGAAAAGAAGGTTGTTGCATATCATGAAGCAGGTCACGCAATTTGTGGATGGTTCTTAGAATTTGCTGATCCATTATTAAAAGTTTCAATTGTTCCAAGAGGTCAAGGTGCACTTGGATATGCCCAATATTTACCACCTGATATTTATCTATATTCAACCCAAAAACTTTTAGATAGAATGACAATGACATTGGGCGGTCGTGTTTCTGAGGAACTTCATTTTGAATCAGTTACAAGTGGTGCATCTGATGACTTTGAAAAGGTTACAAATATGGCACAAAAGATGGTTTTAGGTTGTGGATTAAGTCCAAAGGTTGGATTAATTTCATATGATATGGATCGTGGTAATGATTTTACTAAACCATTTAGTGATAAAACTGCGAGTATTATTGATAGTGAAATTCATCGTATTGTTGATGAATGTTATCAAAGATGTCGTAAACTGCTTGAAGAAAAGGCAGAAGATGTGGAAAAGGTTGCACAAAGATTACTTGAAAAGGAAGTTATTACTAGAGAAGACATGATTGAATTGTTAGGTAAGCGTCCATTCCCTAATAGGAATGATGCCTTTGATAAATACTTGGAGGGTAAGGATTGAATTGAATTGGAATTGGGTTGGATTAAAATTCAATAAATAGATTATTATTATATAGGAACATCACATATTTAAACTTTTGTAAATAATGAATAAGATAATGACAAATATCCACCGTGTGGGGTTAAGGAGAGCCAATTAGCTCATATCGGGTTCAACTCGGTTGATTTCACTCAACTAACCGCACCGCGGAGGGGGGGCAATCCATAATCATCTTTTTTTTTTTCTCTTTAAACAATATGTTGCGGATCCCCCATTAGGCATTGTGTTTATATTGATAGATAAATGTCAATTGTGAAAAAGCGAAGTGTTGATGACTTTGTTATTAGCGATTGTATTGGAGAGGGGTCATATTCAAGGGTTTATCGAGCTGTAAGTAAAACAAATAAAAGGACTTATGCAATTAAAATATTGGATAAACAACACATACATAGAGAGCAGAAAAGGAAATATGTGACAATTGAAAAGGATACATTAAATTTACTGGGTCAACATAATGGTATTGTTACATTATATTATACATTTCAAGATTCCAAACGACTTTATTTTGTTATTGATTATGCATCTAATGGAGAATTACTTGGATTAATTCATAAATATGGGAATTTAAGTGAACGAATTGTTAAATATTATACAATTCAATTAGTTGATACATTATCATTTATTCATTCAAAGGGAGTGATTCATAGAGATTTAAAACCTGAAAATATTTTATTAAATTCTGAATGGAAGATAATGATAACGGATTTTGGTGCTGCGAAACTTATATCAAATAATGAAGGTACTGATAATATTCAATCCGGGGTAACAGGACTGACCAATGATAATGACAATCTTGAGATTGATAATGATACAAATAGAAAGGGTTCATTTGTTGGTACAGCGGAATATGTTACACCTGAATTATTAGAGCGGAATGAATGTGGGGTTGAATCTGATTATTGGGCATTAGGATGTATTATTTATCAAATGATTATTGGGATACCACCATTTAAAGAATCAAGTGAATATGAAACATTTTTAAAGATTATTAATTTAGATTATAGTTTCCCCCCCGCTTGTCCAATACCAAAGGTTATTGAAAATTTAATATCAAATTTATTGAAATTAGATCCCAAGGAACGGTATAATTTAACACAAGTTCAAAATCATAAATGGTTTAAAGGAATTAATTGGGGGGATTGGAGAAGTATTTGGGGTCAAAGAGTACCAAAATTTGAAAAGTATGATCCAAGTCCATTAATGGTTTTAAGTGAAATTAAACAAAACAATGAAAGATTGAATCTGAAAAAGCAAATTAATAACAATAATAAGAACAATAAACAATTGATGGATAAAGTGATAACTAGAAGTCAATTACCATCTCCAGTGGCTTCTACCCCTCCATCACCTAGTAAATGGCCTATTCATAGAAAGTCACCAGTCATTAATGGAAATGGAAATGGAAATGGCAATGGCAATGGGAACAATATTTTATTTTTTCCCCCTAAAAGAAAGGTTTCTTCAGATGCAGTTTCAGCAGCTGGTGCAGTGGGGAATTTAATGAATAAAACCAAAAATAAATTACCAATGATTAATCCAATTTTATTAGATAAGGAAGTTCCAAGAGTAATTAAGGAAAAGTTATTAATGAATGAACGAATTTTGAAACTGGATAATATATTAAAATCTGAATTAATTTTTAAACCTAATCAATATATTAAAAATGGCGAGCCATTAAATGACGATATACTACAGGGTATTATTAAAAGAAATGAATACAACTTAGAAAGAAATTTAAAAGTTTGTATATTAGTCATTACAAGTTCAGCAAGAATATTTATTTATGAATTAGAACCAGAATTAACTATTAGGAATCCTCAAAGTTCAACAATAATGCAAGCTAGAGATTTTTATTCACAAATGATTGAAATTAAATTAACTAATTCAGCAGTTTCACTTTATGATTACGAATTTGATGAGGAAACAAAGGATGGATATTTAATTTTAGAATTGAATAATGTCAATAAATTGATATTTTTGAGCAATTGGGATAGGAATAGAATTATAAAAGGTGGATTAAATTTAAATATGAGAGTTGGATTTAAAATCGGTGAGAATGAGAGTTGGGTTAATACATTATTGAAAGCTAAAAATATGCTAAAGCAACGTCAACAGCAACGTCAACAACAACAACAACAGCAACAGCAAAAGTCATCGTCAATGATAACAAGGCTCACCAATGGATAAGTTCAACAAATCATTAGAAGGGTATGGCATGATATTGCATGGGCTGGTATAGTATGGCATGGCATAGCACAGAACAGAACAGAACAGAACAGAATGGAAAAGCATAGTATAGTATAGTATAGTTAATATGATTTATTAATTTATTGATCTAAATATTTTGTAAAGTCTTTATAAAAGCCACAATTAAATGTTGAACATCATTAGCTGCTTCATCAGCAGTTTGAAGAACCTCAGCATGAGTTGGCATACCAAGAGTTTGATCAATTGCAGGAACGCCATTTAAAACATCTGAAGCAAGCATTGGTTTTGAAGATAACACCTTATTAGTAATTAAACTGATACCAAGAACCTTAATATTACAATGTCTAGCAACAATAACTTCAGGAACTGTACTCATTCCCACAGCATCACCACCTAAATTTTTAATTAAAGTACATTCAGCACGAGTTTCAAATGTTGGACCAGATGCAAAGAAATAAGTACCCTCATGAATTGGTCTATTAATACCTAACAATTGAGCTGTTTTAAGAAATTCAATTCTAAGATTTAAATCATAAGCATCAGATAATGGTAAAAATCTACTACCAAATAAATTTAAATTTGGACCTCTTAGGGGGTGGAAACCTGCAAGACCTGGGAAATTTATATGATCATTGATAATCATTAAATCCCCCATTTGATAAGAATCATTAACCCCCCCCGCTGCATTAGTAACAATCAAATATTGAACTCCTAATAATGATGCTACTCTAACTGGTAGGGTATTTGTTTGAAGTGAATGACCCTCGTAAAAATGAAATCTACCTAACATACACATAACATTGACTTGATTAATAGTACCAAATAATAATTGACCCTTATGGCCCTCTACATGAGATTGATAAAACCCCGGAATGTCATTATAAGAAATTGATATTGGATCACACACAGTTTCCCCAATACCACCTAAACCCGAACCACAAATAATTAAAACCTTTGGTGAAGAGTGTGAAGTTGGTAGTTGTAGTTTAATATATTGGAAGGCTTTATTGATTTCATCCATGATATTTTAAAATAAAGAAAATGAAGGAAAATAGAAAGGAAAGGAAAGGAAAGGAAAGGAAAGAAGAAGAGGAAAGATAAAGTGGTGAATGGAGATACCAAAAGAAGGCGATTATTGGCAGATTAAGAAAAAAAAAAGGGCCATTTATTATTGATTGATGAAGTTGAAAGATAAGGACCTGATCTAAAACCAAACCCAAACCCAAAACTCAACCAAAAAAATACAAAGGGAATAATACAGGAATGGTCATACCAATACGAATGGCTATAACCATGCAAATTAAGAATCTTGGTACAGACACTTCATGGCACGCGCCACGCACCGATGGCTGGATGGCTGTGGGGGATGTTAATACGCCACATCTAATTATGGAGAGCGAGGAGTTTGTACAAATAAAAAGAACAAGACCCCATGGAGTGTGACTTGGCAAAGGCTGGAAGAACACGAGACTTTATTGAGAAAATGAACGATGATAATGGGCTAGTGCCTACCGTAATACGTTGGAGCGGGGGTGGAGAACGTGTGTTTGTTATGGGGTCCTTCACATCCTGGAAGAAAATGGTGGCATTGGAACCCGTTGCAGATGTTGATGGTGATTTTGCTGTTCAACTGTTATTGCCTAGAGGTACACACAGATTCAAGTTTGTTGTCGATGGAGAAGTGAGGTGCAGTGATTTCTTACCAACAGCAACTGATAGTGGGGGTCATCTTGTTAATTACCTTGAGATCGGTAATATTAATAATGGTGGTGTTGATGATTATTCACAATACACTGAAGGTCAAATTGAAATGGATGGATCTCAAGAACAACCACCTCCATCCTTTTCAAATGTTGTACCAGCTCTATTTGAAGACCCCCGCGCTATGGAGGGGTATTACGCTCAATTACAATCACAACAGTCAAGATCATCTCAATGGCTTGTACCACCACAACTACCACCACATTTAGAATACGTCATTCTCAATTCATATAATTCAAATGCTCAGGGTGCTTTGAATTCACCTAATCATGTTGTTTTGAATCATCTTGCAACTACTTCAATTAAACATAATACATTGGCAGTTGCTGCTGTTGTGAGATACAGAGCAAAGTATATCACTCAAGTTATTTATGCTCCTCTATAATGAAATGATTAATTTTACTTTTGTAATGACAATATATAAGTACAATAAAAAAATAATAGATGATTATGAATTAAAGGTATACGTGATTTAAGATAAATCACAAGAGCCTAATAAGGGAGAGAGGAAAAAAAAAAGATGTGAAATGTACACACATAATAGAAACGAAATGTTTATTCCAATTGAAACTGGGAATGAAGGTAGTTGCACGTCTTAAACCAGTAGAGGACCCCTCAATCGTATCTATATTAGATTCATGTCTTGTTTTAGATCCACCACCAAGTGAAACAGTTCATAATAAACGCGCTAGACAACATAAGTTCATCTTAGATAATATCCTTTTAACACAATGTACTCAACAACAAGTTTATGAAGCCACTACAGAACCCCTACTAAATGCATTAATGGAGGGTCATAATGCCACCATCTTTGCATATGGAGCCACAGGTTGTGGGAAAACTCATACAGTAACAGGTACACCAAATGATCCCGGAATAATATTTAGAGCAATGCAACATCTGTTCCAATATTTGAATTCAAGTGAAACAGTCACGGAATTGAGTTTATCATATTTGGAAATTTATAATGAACAAATTAGAGATTTATTACAACCTGAAACACCAAGTTCAAAATTAAATTTATTAGAAGCTAATGATGGTATTAGAGTGGCAAATTTAACTAAGTTGACCCCTCTATCACTCGATCACATTTATGATATTATTGTTCAAGCAAATAAAAATAGAACAGTTTCACCAACTCAAGCAAATGCAACATCATCTAGATCTCATGCAATTTTACAAATCAATTTACTTCAATCAACAAATTCAGGTTTAGAAGATACTATAATTCAATCAACTCTTAATATAATCGATCTAGCAGGTTCAGAAAGAGCCAGTTCCACTTATAATAAGGGAAAAACTCTGCATGAGGGGGCTAATATTAATAAATCTCTTTTAGCTTTGGGGTCTTGTATCAATGCTCTTAGTGATTCAAAACCCCATATTCCCTATAGAAATTCTAAATTGACTAGACTTTTGAAGTATTCATTAGGTGGTAATTGTGAAACTTGTATGATTGTTTGTATTGCTCCTGATATGATCCATTTTGATGATTCACTTAACGCTCTCAAATATGCTCATATGGCTAAAAATATCAAAAATTCAAGTGTGGTTAATAAAGATGTTGTTAAAAAACATATAGGTTCTTATGAAAAGACAATTACGGAACAACAAAGGATCATTGAAAAATTACAAAGTGATCAGAGGGAAATTATTAATGAAGCATATTTAGGTTTTCAATCTCAATTGCACTCAATTGAATCACAAATCCATAATTTTATTGACACTATTGAACAATCAATCATCTCTAGTAATCTTGATCAAAATTACCTACAAATGAAAATCGAGACATCAAAAGTCTTGTTTCAAAATGGTCAATTGATGGATTTTTTAGATTGTTTAACCAAATATGATATTGAATCAAGATTTTCCCCACTGAAATCATCAATTTCTGAAACAATTCTATCTAATGAAGTTAGGCTTGATCAATTGAAAGATCAAGTACAAACTAGCGAATTAGAATTATTTATTGATTCCACAGCACGGTCACATTTAAATCAACTACAAAGATTACAAGGTTGGTGTGATTTAACAAGTGATTTATACATTTCCAAAGTTTCAATATTAAAAAACAAATACCTTAATGAAATCTCTAATGATTCTATACAATCATCCCCTGCTATTGATCCTTTAATACGATTATTGACCCAGCTAGAATCTCTTTTGGATACACCTGCATCTAATCTGAAAATGGAATCTTATGGATTGATCGATTCTATAACAAATCAATGTATTCAACTTTTATCACCGGCCCCCATTATCAACGAGGAAATAGTGAGAAAGAGAAGACAAGAGGATACTCATGAATTACAATACACTCCAAGAAAATCTAGTAGAATTAGTTCACTCAATATTCAAATGGGAGATATTAATATAGATACTACTGATGATTCGATTGATGCTTCCCCCCTTCAGCAACAAAGAATCCAAGTGTCACCAAAGTTAAGTACGAGGGGGTTAACTACAAGAAAATTAATAGCTTCACCCAAAATTCATTCTCCTAATAGACTGGCGGGTCTTGGGGTCAGTTATCAGGTGAAATTTAAGGGATTTAATGACGATAATGAGGGGGTTTTTGAAAATGGAAATGTCAATGATAACGACACCATCATCAATGATTAAATTGGCTTGACATAAGCCAAATAACACTGGAAATGAAACATGGATGTTTGTATTGTACTTAGATTAAATGGCTATAGATAAATTCCTATCAAGTGTAGATGTAAACCGGCCAACCACACTTGTTAGCCAATGGTGCGCTGAGGAGAAATATTTTTTTATTCCCTAAAATCAATTTCGGGTCTTTTTAATCTTAATCTAAAGCTCTTGCCCCATGTTCAATTCCAAACTTCTGTGCTCCCAATATTACTATGACCAACCAGGAAATAAAATGAACCCACATACATATTTTTATCGTGTAACAGCCGTGCCAATGCTTAAATTTTTAGGAATAACATTTGCAACATTTTACACATTGGATTACACATGGAAATATTTAGATTCCAAAAATAAAGAATGAATTAGTTTATTCAATAAACATATTTTATATAAAGCAAAAATAAATAAAGAAATAAATACATATACACATACATGTACATGATATTAATATAGTTTTTGTTTTTGTTCTGATGTAAATTCGAGATTACAATTCAACTGTAATATCTCCATTGATATTTAATCATTTGATTTCTTTTTTGTTTCAATCTTATTTCAATTGCTTTTGTAATCTGGATGCAACTGCATCAAGGAAACCTTCAGTATCAGCATATTCCTTCTTGTTAACTAAAAGGGCCAAATCCTTAGTCATGATACCATCCTTAGAAACGGTATCTAAAACACTTTGTTCTAAAGTTTGGGCAAATTGAACAACTTCAGGAGTGTTATCTAAGTTACCTCTTTGAATCAACCCTCTAGTCCATGCAAAGATAGATGCAATGGAATTAGTACTGGTCTTTTCACCTTGTTGATAACGTCTGTAATGTCTGGTAACGGTACCGTGAGCGGCTTCAGATTCAAAGGCCTTACCATCTGGAGTAATTAAAACAGATGTCATTAATCCAAGAGAACCAAACCCTTGAGCAACAATATCAGATTGAACATCACCATCATAGTTCTTCAATGCAAGAATGAAGCCACCCTTAGATTTCAACATTTGTGCAACCATATCATCAATTAAACGATGTTCATAGAAAAGACCTCTCTTTTCAAATTCTGCCTTATAAGTAGATTCGTAAATTGATTGGAAAATATCCTTGAACTTACCGTCATATTTCTTCAAAATGGTATTTTTAGTAGACAAGTACAATGGCATATTTCTGTTTAATGCCATCTTAAATGATGAATGTGCAAACCCTTCAATGGAAGCTTCAGTGTTGTACATAGCCAAAGCAACACCTGCACCTGGGTATTCATAAACCTTACGTTTAATAACTTCACCACCGTTTTCTGGAGTGAAAGTGAGTTCTAAGGTACCCTTACCAGGAACGACAAAGTCAGTAGCCTTATACTGATCAGCATGGGCATGTCTGCCAATAACAATTGGTTCTTTCCAACCAGGAACTAATCTTGGGACTTCAATATCACCTTCATTGTTACCCTTAATAACAATTGGTTCTCTGAAAACAGTACCACCAAGAATATTTCTAATAGTACCATTTGGTGATAACCACATCTTTTTCAAGTTAAATTCCTTAACTCTAGCTTCATCGGGAGTGATGGTGGCACACTTGATACCAACACCATATTCCTTAATAGCATTAGCGGCATCAATGGTGACCTTATCATCAGTGGCGTCTCTGTTTTGAATACTTAAATCATAGTATTTCAAATCAACGTTTAAATAAGGTAAAATTAACTTGTTCTTAATATCAGACCAAATAATTCTAGTCATTTCATCACCATCTAATTCCACAACGGGAGTTTTAACATTGATCTTTAATGCTCTAGAGGTGGTAGAAAATAATCTATTAGAAGAAGTACGTAAACTGAACATATTAGTATTCCAGACTTTTTGTTATCGTTTATGAAGAAATGGAGGTGATTCTAGGAAAAAGTCGGATTGCGAAAAAAAAGGGGAGTGAAAATTGTGTCATCCGAAAAAAAAATCACTGAGAGCGGTGAAGTTCTCCGGTAACGGAGCAGTTTCAATTCTCTGACTCAATTTACTCTCTTTCGGTTGATCTGAATTACTTTTTGTGAGAAAGATGCTACATAACTGAAAGGTTTACTTGTTTTCTCTTTTAAACGGAGGTAAAGAGAAAAGTCATTTGTGATATATAAAACAAATTTTCAGTTTTTGATTTTGAGCATGAGTTCAACTCTCTTACAATTATAAATGAGTTGACCATATAATTAACATTATTGTCTTAATTCATATGCCACTAGTAACAAAACATTTGCGCTTTGGGAAGTTAACAATTCAGAAATACTCCTTGCTACCATTTCTTCAGGCAACTTCTAAATATTCGCATTGGGAGCGTAGTAATCCATTATTGAAGAAATGTAGTAAACTTAACCAAACAGTAAATAAATTTATGAATATATATCTTAAATTGGTTAGGTACATGTGTGATAATATGATGGAAATTTCGAAATCCATCACATGGCCACATACTATGCTTTGATTCGAAGGTATCTGGTTCAATGCCCTTTTTTCAATATTCTAACCCTTTGTCCATATCTTCTTGGTATTAGCTTCTATGTACCTTGTAATTGACAAAATTTTCTTCACAATGTTCAAAAAGAAAGAAGATTTAAATTTAAAAGTAACTCGTCTTATCTTTTTATTTCCCGTCCCTTGTTCTTGATCCTTTCCCATTGTCCTTTCCCTTCAACACATAGTGTTTTTAATCAAATTGATCAATTTCAAAAATACACAATATCTTCATAATATCTTTTGCATTAAATCAAATGCCTTGACGACGACGATGATTTCTAGTTACGAGAACAGAAAATAAGGTTACTGAAATTGTTATTATCGTTTAGATATTGCCTGCTTTTTAAGGCATGATTCCATGGATGAAAATTTGAAGTTGTATGTGCTCAGTGTGCATTAGCTATATCGTATCAAATAATCTTTTGTGATAGTAAGGAAATTATAATGATAAAATTCCACATGCTTTAAATTCCTTTTAAGTTAAACTAGTCTCCAAAAAGCTAGCAAACTCATTAATTTTTGTACAAAAGTCTACTTATTCAAATAATTTATGGAGATGCATGCACCTAACGTGTTATCTCCATGTTATTAAATTTCGCAAAAACATATCCATTTTGAGTAATCTTTGAATTTAAATTTTTTTAATTCCTATCCCAATTTTTCTCCTTATCGAATCACAATAAAATTTAATATTTATTCCATTGATATGTGTTTTCTCTAAGAATATTGGATACATAATATATATTTTTTTACTGATAAAAGTTGGTGCAATTCTTAACTTGAAATCTGTTGTATTTGGTCCGCTAGAGTGACGTAATCTAAGAGTGCATATATGCATACATTTGGGCTGAGCAAGGTTTCAAGATTCAGATGTTGGCTGATATTTTGACTATCTAACGTGAGTAAATACCAAAGGTATTTAAGAGTTGATGTTCCCTTTTTCCTGTCCCGTCCAATTTACTTTCTTGCCCATTTACATACGATTTATTTTTTAATCTTGACCTTTTACTGTGATGAGATTGTTTGTTTTGGCTCTGTGTCTGTACCTATTTCATCTAACAAAGGCTAATCCATTTTTCCACTTATCCGATATAACAGCGTATAACTATCTTCCAAGTTCAAGCTTTAAGAACCATCATAAATGCACACAAAATGCTACATACAACTCTTGTATTTTAATTGTTGCAGGTTTGTTTCATTTTTTATTATTATATTATTTTTCTGTTATACTAACATGCACCAATTGATTTTTTAGTTACAGAAACTTCTCTCACTAATGTAACAAGTGAGTTTATGCGTTTTTCTTTTCTTTCCTCCGAATATGCTTCTATTGATTTTTATAATCTACCGATGATAGACCACTATGATTATGTAAATGAGACAATCGAAGTGGCTTTGGTTGCCGGCTTTTACTACCCATTTCTATATGGTTATGAAAATAATTTAAAAGCATCATTAGGTTGGAGTGGTGACTTTGTTGAATATTCCAGTTTTCCAGAAGAAAACACAGAAGAATACGATTATGCAGAATTTAGTGATAGTTACCTAATGCTGACAACAACTTCTGGTCTAGTTTCTACAACTTCTTTGGGTGTCTACACGACACAACTTTTCAATGCAGACACTAGCACAACAATAGATGCCGTTTATGATTTGATTCCAACTACTCTTGCAACAGTTAGCTCTGATGGGCCTACTGCAGAAACTTATACCACCGCAACTACTATTGATAGTGTTGCTACTAGTGTGGTGTATAATGTTTACCCATATTCTACAGTGTTAACAACTGAAGGTACAGTTTCTAAACTTGTGACTACCGCTGTTACCGTTAATGGTAAGCTTACAACAGAAGTCATTAGTTATGTTCCAACAACAGCTACCAGCTCATCTTTATCTTTACAATCATTGCAACCAGTGTCTTCACCTTCCCCAATACTATCTTCGTTATTTCCACCATCTCCGTCTTCCTTAGAATATTCGTCCTCTTCATCATCTTCCTCAACATATTCGTTGTCATCCTCATCAGCATTTTTATCATCTTCATCTTCCTCAGACTATTTTACCCCCACCACAACTTCCCCGATTATTACATCATCAACGTTTTATGGCTCATATATTTGGGAAAATGATTATACAACGTCACTTACTATGATCGATGGGAGTATTATTGGCAATCTATTCAAAAGGGAATATGTTTCGGTGCAAATTGCCAATGTCATTCCGACTCCAACAACAATCAATTGGACAAATCCAACAGCAGTGACGTCAGTTGTTGATTATTTAGAACTTTATAAAGATGGTTCGGTCTCCACAGTTGCTGTTACTTATACGAGATCTCTACCTTTGACAAATGATGAAGAAACTATAACAACAACAAGTGGCAGTGACATTTCAACATATACAAAAACTTTAACGACCACAAACTCAATTGGTCAAACCATTACCAATACTGAAGTAGTTATTGTGTGTCCTGAATTACTCTCCACAAGAACCACCACTATTGGCTCAGAAAGTGCAACATACACAGAGTTTTTAACTGAGGTGAACTCAGTTGGCGAAACAATTGTTAACAGTGAAATTGTTGTCATTTGCCCCGAATCAACCATATCTATTGCTGGTAATATGGACTCTACATATACAAGTACTATGACCACCACCGACTCAGAGGGGGGAATTAGCACAAAAACTGAAGTTGTTGTTGTTTACCCCTTTACTGGTACCAGTGATATTCTCATGACCTCCGACACCAATGATAGTTCTGCCGATGTGTTTTCAACAATAGTGCCCGAGAAAACTGCAACATGGGAATCATCAGAGTCATCGGTTATCAATCATACCGTCAGCAATCCAGAATATCAAGGTGATGCAAATATCATACGATTATTCAGATTGAATTTTGTGGTTTACCTATTGTTTATGATGTTATTTTAAGTTTGAGTTGTATAGTTTTATAAGAGAAATTGGCAGAATGATGAATAAATTCACTGCTTGTGATAGTGTTTCTATTAATATTATACTAGCATATTTACTAGTATTTATTGCTGCATATCATGGCGGGGGATATGATGGGGAACCACAATTATTAACTGTTACTTCCTATACTTTAGTGTTTTTTTAGTAATTCAAAGATATAATTTGTTTTAATTATAGTTGGGCCTATAAAAACTTATATAATATTTCATCGTTTCCATTTTCAGGGTTTCGAGTTTGATAAGTGTATTTTAAGTAATGAAAGATCAGACAATTTGGCTCATGGTAAGATGTTGAAATTCATAGTGATTCATATTATTTGGATGTTCCACCAAGAAGAAGTGGCTCGCATTACAATTTGGGTTAATTTATGCCTAAAGTTGAACGTTATGATAGAAAATGGAAATACGAAATTTAGGTATTTAGGTCTCAACAGACGCCGGCGAAGTTCTTAATATTAGTCAAGTATTTTATTTTAATTAGTATCAAACGCCAATGTGCTTTATGTAGAAAAAGAAGGTATATATTTTTAGACTAAACATGATGTGAGCTGGGATAATATTTTGGATTAGCTGTATTATTTAATTAATTAGTGAGAGGAAAAACAATTAGTAGAATCAAGATGCAGGAGCCGGTGTTGGACACATTTTACTAATAATATTCTTCAATAACGGTCTCCTAATCGGCTTGCTTAAAAATCCAGTCATTCCAGCTTCAATACAATCATTTTCGTTCGATTTATCAGCAAATGCAGTCAATGCAACAATAGGTCCCTTATATCCTAGTTTGTTTCTAATTATTCTAGTTGCCGAGAGTCCATCAAGATGCGGCATTTGAACATCCATCAAGATTAAATCAAATGGTTGGTTCTTATCAATAGATTCCTCCACAAAAGAAATAGCATCATTGCCATCCCTAGCTAACGTAATCTCAACGACACCCTCAAATATTAACATCCGCTTAACAACTTCCTGGTTAACTAAATTGTTCTCTGCAACAAGAATCTTTAAATTGGAATATATGCCACGTGCTATGTTTTGCGGCACAAATTTTGATGTGGTACCGTTACTAGTTGGTGATGTTGAAGCGGTGGTTGATTTTGCAGAATCTTTATCATCACAGTTTTCAAATTCTGGTATCTTATCCTCATATGATACTGTTCTAGTCGATGATTTATATGATTGAGCTGTACCTGTTGACGCCCTTGTAATCAAATCAGGCTTTTCATAAGTTGACAATGCATTATATCTATGAGATGGTGAATCGTGAATATTGTTAGATGCATATGAATTAGCTAAATTCATAATTGATTCCTCATCGGAACTGTTGATTGTGCCACTTTTATTGCCATCATCTGCAAATGTAACCTTCTTATGTAAGTATGCTTCATTGAATCTATCATCAACTTCTCTATCTTCAACATTCAATTCCCCTACCTGTGGCAATGGTATTGTAAAAGTGAATGTCGAACCTTCACCAATTTTAGAATCAATTTTGATAGTACCATGCATCATCTTGGAAAATTGTTTACAAATCGAAAGACCTAAACCTGTGCCACCATGAGATCTCGATAGTGTTTGATCTCCCTGAACAAACGCATCAAATATTTTATCTTGAAGGGAAGTATCAATACCTGTACCTGTATCACTGACAGATAATCTAAGGACCCAGAATTTGCCGTTTTCTAATTTTTTGCACTTATGTGATGCTCTATTAGATTCCAAATTACTCAAATCTCCATCAAAAAATCCTTCCTCGCCATTAAAGTATACCTCTTCAGGTTTGTCCTTCTTTGTGAATTCATCAAGAATTGAATGATACTTCTCAGATTCTAATGTTTTAAGACTATGATTATCATTAGTAGTTCCATTTTCTAATGCCTTTAATTTCATTGAGATAGGAGTCACTGGATTGGATTGTGTGTCCCCTTCCATACCTTTAACATAAACTTTTTCATAATTGTCCTCTTTAGATCTCTCTTCATCATATTCTCCTAAAACTTCCATTAAAACTCTAACAGTACCATCTTTAGGAGTAAACTTCAGTGAATTACTAACTAAATTCATCACAACTTGGATAATTCTATTAGAATCCCCATATAAAATCATATCCCTAATTAAATTAGGTTTTAATGTTATTATCAAGTTGACATCTCTATCCTTTGCAGTTTTACCAAAAATTGAATATATTTGTAATGCAACATCAATCATTAAAAAGTCCTTCTTCTGTAATTTTGATTTGTCAAGTTGATTTTTGGAAAACGTCAAAAGCTGTGTTAAAATATGTAATAACAACTCACCACTTCTGAAAATAAGGTCAAGAGAACTTTGTATTTTTGCCGGATCATCTTCTGTCATTGCCACACTAGTCATACCTAAAATACCGTTTAATGGTGTCCGCAGTTCATGAGATATATTAGCAATGAAAACTGTCTTTGCATCATTGGCTTTTTCAGCTTGCTGTCTAGCTTTATCAGCTTGAACTTTAGCAACTTCTAATTCCTTTGTTCGTGCCTTAACACGATCCTCTAAATGTGTATATTGTTTCTCCAATTCTAATGTCATGGCATTAAAAGCTTCTGTGAGTTCTGTCAACTCATCATAAAATAGCCCGCTAGTTTGAACAAGAGAAGGCAGCGGTTGTACTTCAGGATCAATAATAGAGTTTTCAAGATAACTATCACCTGAGGACGGGAATGATGGTGAGCCTGCCCAGCTATTTCGAGCACTTCCACCAGATGTTGTTGAAAATCTAGTATATGGTGGTAATTGCTCCAGTTTAAAAGATGATGTAACGCCATTACCATTACCACTACCAGAATTATCAGGATCACTAAATTCTTGACCAACACCCTCTACTGACTTTTCACTGGAATGATGCATGAATGCATTTATTCGACCTCGAGGTTTCTTATTTCTTCGCCTTTTCAGTCCTCTTCTGTCAGTGATATCTTCTGTAGCCTTTTGCAACTCTAAAATGGGCCTCACTCCATAATGAGCCAAGGGGAAGGTAATAAGACACATAGCAACTGCGAGACCAATACAAACTCCCACCATTATTTTAATTAATTTTGTTGTAGGTGCAATAAACAAACTTCTTTCTTGTTCCACAGTAACTAACCATTTGGTAACACCTAAATCCACTACTGCATATCCCAATGACACCGTATGCCCTATTGGACTTTTAATTTTTGTATCTTGACCCAAAGTTTTTCCCTGTTCAAAGACGCTTTGTGCTGGTTTAAACCCAGTTAATGGATAACGGGTATTGTAATCTGCCAATGTGACTTCGTTATTCATAAAAGCATACATAAAATAATTAATACTTGATTCATTTTTTAAAGATGTTAGCGGTATGAAAAAGTCAACAGAGGAGTAATCTGATCCAGATGTAACCACTGACACATCATACAATGATTGGGCATCAACAAAAACGGTTAAATACCCTGCAACAAAAGATTCTGTAACTAAAATGGATTCGTTAGCATACACTGCTATAGTCATTGAAAAAAAGTATTGTTCATTATCATAAGTTGGGCCTTCTAAATAACCATTATTGGAAAGTAACCCGTCAGGTAATGAACCATTAACCACACTTTCATAACTCAAAACTGCCAATGAGTCTAAAACGTTATCGGAGGCATTATGCTTTGCCTCTGGATTTCTGACATCCACCAGCTGCTGTAAATTCAAATCATACAATCTAGCGGCAACAAGTCCATTATTACTTTCTAAAGTTTGATATATGGCAGTTTTGGCACCACTTAGTGTAGCCTCTGATGTATTACCTGCCTTTCTCACTGATAATGATTTTTGAAGTGTTGACTTTGTACTTAACTGTTCAATCTGATATTCATAAGATTCAAATGTCTGTTGCATTTGAACACTCTTCAATTCTGCGGCAACTTGAAGTTTGGATATTCTACTTTCAGTGAATACATTTGTGAAATACGCACCACAAACAATGGCCAAAATGACAAGGGAAAACATGGCAACAAATAGCACAAGTGTTATAAGTTGGGTCCTAATAGACACACGTATCCTTTGCCGTTTGATCCATATCATAATTTGTGCCCAATAGAAGAAAAAAAGGATAAAGTTATTTATCAACAGCCGTTTTGCAGAGAAAAAAATAAAAAAGAAAAGAAAAGAAAAATTACTATTACGTCAGCGGAGAACATCTCAACTTACCCATACTAAACACTTATTTCGACTTGAATTTCTTTTTAAACATTTCAAAGTGACTTAAATCATCATCACTGTTACTCTCATTATCACCAATTTCAACATCCTTTTGATCAAACTCCATTTTGAGGCCATTGTCATCTTTCACTAATCTTCTATTTTTCAACTTTGACAGGTTCTCTATGTTTTGTTTCCATTCATTGACTCTTTTTCTTTTAGCTTCCCTTGTTTGACTCAAATCCTTTTCCGTAGTCCCTGCTATGTTACTCAAAGTTGATACAATATCCCTTTTTCTGGCAGCATGTGCCCTCTTATGAAGTTCCGCTTCGCTGGCTTCCTTCATTTTGATATTAGCTTCATAATCTTTCTTTGCTCTATCTCTCATGATTTTTTTATCTAACTTATGCTGCTCTGTTTGTCTTTTAATTGCCCCCTTATTGGTCACCTTCTCATTATAAAATGCTAGTGATGCCTTAGATGAGGAAAATAATGCTTCATTTCTTTGATGTGGCTCTAACATATTGTTCTTTGTACTGGGATCATCGTAATTTGGAAGAACTGTCGGTTTCTGGGTGGATTTTTGAATTGGAACTCTTTTTGTAACATTGGTGGTGGAATTTCTATAGTGTTGATCTTGTCCAATTTGATCCAACCGATTTTTTGATTCATATAACACTGATTCGTTCCCCTGCTTATCCTTGGCACCAAACGAATAATAACTTCCTGTTAAATCCATCCGACCACTAGTAGACTTCTTGTATCTCTTTTCAAAATGATAGGAACAATACCTCCCCTTACTTCGATCAATAACAGTGGTACACGATTGGCCTCTATTAATATCTCCACAGGTACCAAAATATCTAAATCTTCCATAAACCAGCAAATTGTTAATATCATTTTCAATTTTCAGATTAAATACAGTTTGAGATCCATGTGCATTAAATTTACCATTGGTTGTAGAATAACTGTTAATTTGAGGATTTAAAACAGCAATAACCGCACCTAAAGCTATATCCTGGTATTTATTCAAAGCCTTATCCCATATCAATAACATTATGTCAATGTTGAAATCAGTGATAATTACTCTTCTATATTTTTTATTATTCGATGAAATCATTATATCCGATTTCTGACTGACAATACCTATAATTGCAAAATTCGCATAGGGAGGTGGATGATAATTTGGTGGACAACAATGGGTCACAAAATGTGAAAGTGTCAATGGTTGAATTTCCTTCATTATTTTATCCATCATGCATTTTTCAATAAATCGATAAGATAGTAATTTATGTGAATATTTATCATATGCAGGATCTTTATGCTTATTGTAATTCAATGGCTTAATAATTAAGCTGGGGTCATTCTTTTCAGGAAGAGTTGTATCCACTTTTAGTCTTACTTCCTTAAATTCAACAGGTAATTCAAACGCCATTCTTCGAGACTCAATGAAATTAGAACGATTTGTAGCTTCAGCTTGCCTTTTATTTTCTAAAAATTGTTTTCTTGATTGTAACCTAGATATAAGTGAATTAGTGGATTCTTTGGCATCCTTTTTGGACTTTTGTATAATTCTTTGTTCTGTTTTGATTCTCTCTTGCGTAAGTTCTAGCTTCCTTTGATCATCAGAAGATAAAGGAATCATACCTTTAAATCTACCATTAGAACCCAACAAGGTTTTACTTTTTTGAAAATTCGGCTCTTTTTCCTTAATACCATAATTTGATGTATATCTGGAACCAGATTCATACCTTACATCTTGAAACTCCTTTTCATTGATATCTTCATCTGAAGAAATGTTATCATTATCCTTTTTGAGCTGCTGCTCCTTCATTTCTCTGATCATTTCCAACTGTCGCAATGTCTCATGCTCTAATTCCTCTAGTTGGGATATCTCTAGATCTTTATTCATCCCTTCACTTCACTTTACCCTCCTTCTCTTTCAATGATTACACAATTCATCTTCTGTGCGTATTGAATTCCCAAAAAAAAATGTCTCCCCTTATTCATCAATTAGTTTATTTCTATTAGGGATTAAATTCTTGGTTTCCCCCCTGATTGAAATATGGAAATTCAAGAAACCCAGCCTACGGAAGCGGGAACTCCACCAGAAAACATTTCAGAACACGAAACTGTTCAAGAACAAGTTGAAAATGAACATCCAACTTCATCTGATTCTAACTCAAATGATGAACAGAGTCAAGAAAATCAAGATGCTGATGAAGACCAGTCCACAGCGATTAACCAAGATGTGATTTTAGATGATTCTCAGACAGCACAAGACAAGCTTGTTACAGAACAACAATTACAGCTTGCTGATAATCCTGTAATTTCAAAGGAAAGATTGACTCCAATTAACGAACCAACCCCAATAGAAAAGCTAGACTCTTACATTGTGGAACCTGAATTAGTTAGCAATGATGATTTTACATCAGTTGCTGCTTTTTACAACATTTCAATTGATCTTTTGAAATCAAACAATGCGCTATTGCCATCATTGTCTTCTAAGTTAGAAGAGTTTGAAAGTGTCAAGACTGATAATCAATTATTGGGACTCAATTATGAGGAGCTACAACATCAAACCAAGAGAAAGATTGAGGCAATGAACGAGCAATTGAGAGCTGCACAAATTTCAATCACTACCTTAAAGAATAGAAGTGGAGAATTGGTCAAAGAAAAGGAAAATTTAGAGAATCTTTTAAAGGATGCAAAGAGTTTAAAGGAATCAGATAATAATGTTGTTATTGAATTAAAGAGTAAAATTGAATCTCTTGCCACTCAAAATACAGCTAATAATCAATTACTAGAATCCAAACAACAAGAAATTGTCAATTTAACTGAAGAGATTAAGGTTATTGCTAACGATAATAAAGATTTACGAAAAAGAATGTTGGAAATTGGAACTTTAACAGAATCAACAAAGGTTGAATTATGGACGGCCAAATCAAACGTTTCTAAGTACGAAAGGGAATTGAAATCAACCAAGGAAACTTCGAATTGGTTTGAAACTGAATTGAAATCAAAGGTCAATCAACTCGAAAAGTTGAAAGGAGATAAGACCAATGAAATTGTATCTTTAGAATCGAAATTGGATCAATTAAACCAGGATTATAAAGTTGCCAAAACTACATCAGATAATTATGCCAAATCCTTAAGTGAGTTATCAGTGAAACATGAAAGAACATTATTTGAAGTTAAGGAATTTTCAGATAAGTTAAGTATCCAAGAATCACAATTTATGGAGAAAATTAATAAGCGAGATGAATTGATCCACGTTTTGGAGAAAAGTAATAGAGATAAAACAACTAGAATCGAGTCCTTAGACAAGCTTTATAAGGAAACCTTAGAAAAGGTTCAGAAGGATGAAGAAGCTTACAAGCTCGAAAATGATACTTTGTATAAAAAATTGGCTCAAAGAGATTTGAAAATTGAAGAATTGGAAAAAATGGTTGATGATTTAGGGCGTTCAGGAACCCTACAAGATTCTGGTAAACATATAATTTTGAATGAATCATCTCAACGTACTTTGAAAAATATGAACACATATTCTCTTACTGATTTAATTACTGAAATTAATACATTGAAAAGGGAGGTTGTAAAGGAAAAGAGGGCAAAGATTAAAGCAGAAGAGGAATTGGAGTCTGTTTTCAAGGAACTTGATCAAAGAATGCCTGTTATACAAACATACAAAGACAAATGTAGCGATTATGAAGAAAAACAACGCAAGATGACAGTTATTCTTGATAGTTTGACAAAGGAAAATTCTGCTTCAATGAAGAAACTCAATATTGCAAATAGGCGAATTAATGAATTTCAATCACAAGTTACATCATTGATAAAATACAAGACTGATTTGCAAAAACAGGTTGTTGTTTTATTAACAGAATTACAATTTAAATCCAATGGTGAATTACCATTGACATCAGAAGAAAAAAATTATATTAATAAGGTGGTTGCTGCTTATGGTGATATTAATAATAATGAATCAAATGATACAGATGCACTGATAACTTCTCGATTAAGTACATTCAAAGATGTTGTTGAGCTTGTTAAACAAAATGAACAATTACTGACAGTGTCACGTAAGTTAGGACAGGAATTAGAAGCTAAGGACGATAAATCAAATGAAGATGATGGATTTGATAATATTGAAGATGAAGCTATTCAAAAGGCCAAGAACGCTATTTTGAAATTGCAAACTCAATTGAAAAACACTGAAACTCAATTGAAAGCGGTCACCAACAGCAGAGATGTTTTACAAGATATTGTGAATTCTGGTGGGATGGAAAAGGTAAATGATGCTGATATTGCTGCTTTGAATGAAAGGATTTCTAATTTGATTGCAGAATTGAAGAATAAGAAAGTTGAATTGGAAAGCTTGAGGTCTAAATATGATAAAAAGATTGTTCAATTAAATGAAAGAGTTCAATCTCTTGTTGCTGAAAAATCTGAAACCGCATTGTTATTGACAAAGGAAAAATCTAATGGTCAATTGTTAACTGAGAAATACAAAAATTCTGAATCATTGGTTAATAATTTACAATTAGAAAAGACAAAAATTTTAGAAGCCCATGCTAAATTACAAGACCGGATGAAATATCTTGAGGATAGATTACATGCTGCTAATAATTCTTTAGTGACTAATAATACCAGCATGGCTGAGTTTGAAATCAAACTCAAGGGGTTGAGTGTTGAAAAGGAAATTTGGAGTAACACTGAATCACAATTAAGGAAGGATATTGAAAAGTTGCACGAAGAAAAGGTTCAAGCCAATTCATTAATCATTAAATTAGAAACTGTGAATTCTGAAAGGCAAAGCCATTTCAAAGAAACTCTTCAAAGATATGCCAATGACGTGGATATTTTACAAAAGGAGGTTGATCAATTACGTTCTAAATTAGAAAAGAGTTACAATGAGACCCATTCTATTTTGCATTCTAAAAATGCTGATTCTAAGGCTTATCAAAAGAGAATTGATCTTTTACAATCACAATTAGATTCCTTCAAGGATACAGTGGCTTCTAAAACTAAATTGGTTGATGAATTATCAACTAAATTGGAAGATCTTAATAAGAAATACGGTGATATTGGAGATAAGAAACAATCTAGGTTGAATGCTATATCAGGAGTGGTTACTTCATCAGATGAAGTTGTCACTTTGAAATCAGAATTAGCAGATGCTATTGAAGATTTGGAACTTGTTAATAGGGACGCTACTCAATACAAGGAGCTTTCAATTGCCACCGAGAAGCAATTGAATTCGTTGAATGAAGTTTTTGAACAATATAAGGTTACATCCGAGGAAAAGATTGCTAATTATGTTAAGGAGGTTGAAGACTTAAGTGATAAGGTGAAAACTTTAGAAACTGAGAGAGATTCATTAACTTTTGAATTAGAGAATTTGAAATATGATTCTAGTAATAAGGAAAGTGAATTCCATTCCAAGATCACTGAATTGAACTCCACTATTGATGGATTTGAAGATATAAAAAAGGGGTATGAAACTAAAATGGAAATCATTAAGAATGATACTGATTATAAATCAGATAAAGTGGAACAACTTCAAACTGAATTATCTAGTAAAAATGAGCAATTGGATAATTTGGAAGCTGATAAATCATCAATTGAGAGAGAAATTGAGATAATCAAGGAAACTCTTGTTAATGTCAACAATGAATTGAGCAGTACTAAGGCATCCTATGAATCAGATCTTTCTAAATGGGAAACTGAAAGAAAGAGATATGAAGAAGAATCAAGATCTGCTAAAATTCGTATTTCTGAGTTGGACACTCAAAATAGAACCTTGATTAACCAATTTGAAGAATCACCATTGAATTTGAATGACTCAGATGACATGAAGACTCTGGTTACATATTTAACAAGAGAAAAGGATTCCTTGAGTCAACAATTAGATTATAGTAAGAATGCAGAAAAGGTCTTGAGACAAGATGTCTCTAATAAGGAACAACAATTAGCAGAATTACAAGCCCAATTGGCTACTGTTAATGAAAAGGTGAAGGTTCTTGACAAATATTCTGCAAAGTTAGATTCTATGAAATCAGAAGTTTCTGAAATGCAAGTTTACAAGGAGAATAATCAATCATTGAGAGTTCAAGTTTCTACTTTGGAGCAAACAATTAAACAATTAAAAGAACAGTTGTCTAGTATTGGGGCACCATTACAAAAGAAGAATGAAGAATTGAGTCAAGAATTGATTAAAAGAGATCAAATTCTTTCATTGGCAAATACAGAGATTGAAAAATTGAGAAATCAAATATCACTTTTGAATGGGTTCAAGAATGAAAATACCATAGTTCAATCACAATTGGATGTTAAGATTAAGGAACTTGATGAATTGAATGATAAATTTGAAAAGATGAAGACCTTATCCCGTGAAAGATATAAAAAATTGAAGGATGAAAACACAGTTATTATTTCTGAAAAGGCCACATTGGAATCAAAGGTCAAAGAACTACAAACCAATGGTTCCACTGGAGAATCATCTGAGGAATTGAATAAATTAAAAATTCAAATGAGAACTTTGAGAAATCAAATGCATATGAAGGAAAGAGAAAAGGATGAATTGATTGAGAAACAAAAGGAGGAAGTGAAGAAATTGAGTTTAGAACTTGAAAAAGTCAAATCACAAGATTCTTCTGTTGATGTTAGTACCTTAAAGGCACAATTTGATAAGGAAAAGAGTGATGCATTGAAGGAATTAGAATCTAAATTGAAGACAGGGCAAACTGCGGGTGATGTTGATACTATTAAATCGGAATTAGAAGCACAATGGAAACAGAAATTGAACGAAGAAATCGAAGCAACAAAGGCTCAACAATTGAGTAAGGTGAGTAAGGTTCTTGAAAGAAGAAAACAAGAGTATAAAGCTAAGGAGAAGGAGTATGAAGATAAGATAGAGGCCTTGAATTTGCAAATTAACAATTCGAATGCTTACGCAGACCCTAATAATGATTTAATTAGTAAATTTGAAGCAGAAAAGGCGGAATTGATTAAACAATGTGAACAAGAAAAGGAAAAGATCTTGCGTGAAAAGAAATTAAAGGAGACCTTGATGCAAAAGAAGGTTGATGTTTATGAGAAGAAGTTGAAAGATTTAGAGAACAAATTGAATAATGGTGTTAATCCAAATATGGAAAAACCAACACAAGCTTCTGCTGTGTTTGGTGCTCATGTTCAAAAGCCCGCAGTATTTGGAGCTTCCGGTTCCACAACACCAGCACCGGCGCCATCAACCGCAACTCCAATTGCCAGTGCATTTAATTTTAATGCTGCTGCCAAATCTGCAACACCATTCCAATTCAATAAGTTACCAACACAACCGAATTCCAATAAGAGGGCGCTTGAGGGTAATGGAAGTAGTATGGAACAAGGTGAAGAAAAGCGTTCGAAAATAGATTAAGTAATTTGATTTTTTATATTAATTAAAATAAGATAAATAGCTATAATGATAAATAACAGAGTTGACTTTGATTAACGATATTGATTAAAACTTTATTATTTTGAGGATTTAATTGTAATATGGTGCCATCAATACAAATATAGGATAAATTTGGGTCCATTTGAGAACTAATTTGGAATGTCCAAGGCCATTTATGAATAGGTTTATATTGGACTCGAGAGTCTAAGACATGGTCTCCACCATCATATCCCTTCATAATAATATTCATTACTTCATGGGGGTCAATATGGGGTATAATAATCGAATGTAATTGATCTAAATCCGGTTTAGATTTTGGTGATATCGTAAATGTGGCCTCCAGCTTTGGTAATGACGTTAATAATAAATAAGATAAATGTTCACCATCCTTTGTTATAAAGATTGGATCAGATTTAAGAATATTTTGAGCTGCAATGGCAAAACGTTCAGTACCATATTGAGATCTCATTTCTGGCTTATCAGATTCATGAATTAATGTTGAATGTAAACACCATGAGAAAACAATTAAGAAATAGGCTAAATGTATGGGGGTTGATGATAATGTGGTTGCACCTGTTAATTGTGCCTGATATAATGGTAAATGATGAGCGTTCCCCTTAAACAAAGCCCTTAGGGATTTGAAGGGAGTTGAAAGCCCGATAGAGTTTGCAATGGCATTACCAGATCCCTGGGGGAATGGTAAAATAGTGATCTGGTGTTCTAATTGACCGTTACCATTAACATATAATTGATTAATGAATTCTGAAATAGATGTATCACCAGATAAAAAGATTGTTAAACAATCATTAGTAATTCTATCAGCAAAGGATTTAATACAAGATTCACTATTTGTTTTCCAATATTGATGTTCAATTCCCAAAAAGGTAAATAGGGGTTCTAACAGGGATTTGAAAATTGTGGCATTAGTAGCTAATTGTTTACCAGCTGTGATCGAATCGATAACGACAATTGATTTGAAGGGGCCACTACATTGCGATTTCAAGTCCAAAACAGGCGTTAATTGGTCCCACTCTTGACGGGAAAAGTCCCAATGGTCGTCCCAGTCTCTGAGCAATGCTCTACCAGCTCCAGCATCTATCCCCAGTGTCTCTTTAGGCGGGTTCATCAACTTCAATTGCTCCAAATCCAATTGGATATCAAAACACAAACGGTACGAGCGGGTCACGTGCCGCCGTTTGTTTTTTTTTCTTCCCAATGCGATGTTGTCGAAAACGGTGACACTTTTTTTTTTTAATTTTTTTTTCCCATAATTTTTTTTCAGTTTTCCTTTCCTTTTGTCCCTTTTTCTTTTCTTGTTTTTTTAAATTAATCTAATAATGGAAGCTGTTACCAAAACATCATTGAAGATGTGTCCATTTATGAAATCTCATTCCACCGCGGCAATGAAACAAATGGTGCATTCTAAAACTCTCATTTCAAAGGCATCTCATTGTCCAGTTATGGGTCCAGCTCTTAATAACGGTGGTGGTAGTATTAGAAACTATTCTCAACCATCTAAATCAGCTCAAGCACAAGCTCAATCCAATGATTCAATTCAAGTCAATTCTATTGATAAGGATCAAGTTTCAATGAATAAGAATTCAATTAATTTCAATTCAAATGAAACTTCAACTGATTATGATGGTATTTTCCAAAACGAAATTTCTAAAAAGAGACAAGATAATTCTTATAGATATTTCAATAATATTAATAGATTAGCAAAAGAATTTCCAAAGGCTCATTTAGCTTCAGAAGAAGATAAAGCAATGGTTTGGTGTTCTAATGATTATCTTGGTATGTCTAAGAATAAGGAAGTTTATGAATCAATGATTGCTACTATGGAAAAGTATGGTGTTGGAGCTGGTGGTACTAGAAATATTGCAGGTCATAATAGACATGCTATTATGTTAGAATCAGAAGTTGCAGCTTTACATAAAAAGGAGGGGGCACTTGTGTTTTCATCATGTTTTGTTGCAAATGATGCAGTTTTATCCTTATTTGGTAAACAATTTAAAGATTTAATTATCTTTTCAGATGAATTAAATCATGCATCAATGATTACAGGTATGAAGAATTCACGTGCAAAGAAACACATTTTTAAACATAATGATTTAACTCAATTAGAACAACAATTAGCAATGTATCCAAAATCTCAACCAAAGATTATTGCATTTGAATCTGTTTATTCAATGTGTGGATCAGTTGCACCAATTGAAGCCATTTGTGATTTGGCAGAAAAGTATGGTGCATTAACCTTTTTAGATGAAGTTCATGCTGTTGGTATGTATGGTCCTCATGGTGCTGGTGTTGCAGAACATTTAGATTTTGAAGCTCATTTAAAATCAGGTATTGCATCTCCAAATTATAAAACTGTTATGGATAGAGTTGATATGATTACTGGTACTTTAGGTAAATCCTTTGGTGTTGTTGGTGGTTATGTTGCAGCATCACGTAATATGATTGATTGGATTAGATCATTTGCACCAGGTTTCATTTTCACTACTTCTTTACCTCCAGCTTTAATGTCAGGTTTAACTACATCAATTAGAATTGTTAGAACTAATATTGAAGATCGAGTTAATCAACAAAAGAATGTCAGATATTTAAAACAACAATTTGAAAGAATTGGTATCCCAGTTATTCCAAATCCATCACATATTGTCCCCCTTTTAGTTGGTGATGCAGGTGATGCTAAATTAGCTTCTGATATGCTTTTAAATAAATATAAGATTTACGTTCAAGCAATTAATTTCCCAACTGTTGCACGTGGTGAAGAAAGATTAAGAATTACTCCAACTCCACATCATCATAAGGAAATTTGTGATGAACTTGTTGAAAATGTTGATGAATTATGGAAGGATTTGAAATTGAAGAGAGTTGATGATTGGGTTCAAATTGGTGGTCATTGTGGTGTTGGTTCTTCATCAAATGAACCAATTCAAAATCTTTGGACTGATTCGATGTTGGAATTGACTAATGATCAATTGAATCCAAATACCATTGACCCTGTTATTGAACAATTGGAAGTTTCATCTGGTATTAAGATTTGAAAACCAAGTTCAGTCCAAATTTGAGTTGATATTTTTATTTTGTTTTATTTTGTTTGAATGTTTCTTTTATTTATTTTATTATTGATAGGTCCTTACTTTATTGCCCTGTATCTATCCCAATTGTTTATAAATTTTTTTCTTTATAAAAAGCAAGTACTTTTTTGTCTTTTTTACATGCATAGTAGCAGTTCTTAACTCCGTGGCAAGTGGTGGTAGCAGGGGTTTTGAAAGGGGGGAGGCGGGAGGGGGGGATAGGAAAAGTTTAGGTTTTATTTGATCAGATCTAATCTGATTTGATTCAAGGAGATCAGATCTCACCTGATAGAGCAGCGCATAAGCTGATAAAACCTTATGATCATTAAAAACTAAAAAGGGTAATAAATGAAAAGCTTGCATTAAAAATCATAAATAAATAAATAAGTAATAAATAAATATAGATAGATGGGTAAAAGGACAAAAAAAAACAGGGGTAAAAACAATTTAAAAGGGGGGAATAATATATTGGTCATAAGGATACGTTATAATTCAAAGGGATGAATTGTTTGTTAATTTGAGTTCCAGGAACTCAATTCTAAGAAATTGAAAGGTTCGATATCTTCTTGCTTTATAGGAGCTAATTCCATATGCTGAGTTGATATATTTGGACTAACAGTCATTGAAGAAGACACTGAATCTGTATTTTGAGGAACAGTTAACATTTTATTTGAAAATAAAATAATTAAATCTAAATTTGATCTTATCCAATTAAAGGAATTCAAGTAATTTTGAAAATCGATATTATTATTTTCGAATTTCTTTGCAGTTGAATAATTTGATCTTTGTGGAGATTGAAATTTTTGACAATTAATTTTTAAATCTTGAACAATACCTCTAATTAAATGAGATTTGAAACCTTGAAAGTTATCAATTTGTAATAAATTTAAATCTAATTTTAAAGAAGAATCAAAATCCATTATAATATTCAAAACAGGTCTCATATCATTATAATCTAAACTTGTTAAACATTTATTAAATATATCAATAACTAATTGAATATGAGAATTTTGTAAATTAGTATTTTGAGGTGAATAAATAATCTTAGTCATAACTAAAGCAATAAATTCTAAACTGATCATATTGAAAATTGGAGAAATTGTCATATCTAAATTATTAAGTGAATTAAATAATGTTTGACATTGATTAATACAAGTTGAAATAAATTGAGGTTTATTTGTATTTGGTTTAAATAAAGTGAAAATTAATGGTAAAAAATTGAATATTGCCTCCATTGTTTTAAATAAAATTGGATCTAAATCATTTTGTGAAGATTCCATTTTAATTTTACAATTTTCGAATTTAAATTCCCAATTTGCCAATGATTTTAAAATTAAATGATCATAATCATTATTATCATTATTGTTACTAAATTTATCATTAGTATTATTGTCATTAGTATTATTATCATTAATATTATCATTAGTATTATCATTAGTATTATCATTATCATTATCATTAGCATTAGCATTATCGTTATCATCAACATCATTATTATTAAATGATACAGTTTTCAATAATTTATATAATAATATTGATATATCAAGCATTTGTGATATATAAGTTGATTGATTTCTAAATTCCATTGTAAAATCTAATGATTGATCCCAAGAAATTCCTAATCTAATACTTGAAAAAGTACCTAAAATGAAAATAATAGCTTTAATTTCTTGATAATCAAATAAATCATTTGATTCCATATTTTCAACCCAATTTTTAATTTGATTTAACCATTGAAATAATGTTGTATCTAATTCATCATCTTTATCTAAATTAGTTACAACATTTTTTGTGGGGAAACAACTTAATAATAAAATGGATTTAATATATTGATGCTTTTCAATAATTTCATCATTTGATAAATTTTCAATAATCATTTTAAGTAAATATTGAGAATAAATTGGTGTATTTTGTGTTAAAATATAAATTATTGTCCAAAATACTAAAGGTTCATTTTGATATAAATTCATTGGATCCAAATTATCAAATATTGGTATAAAGTGAAGATATCGAACCTTAAAATTTTGGAAAAGTGAAGTGATTTGTCCATGAGAATAAGATATATTTGAATTAAGATAATAAATAAAATTAAAATCGGCATTTAAATTATTTGAGTTGACAATTGATGATGAAGATGATGATGGTGATGAAGATGATAACAAAGGTGGTGATGTTAACCCTGATGTTAAAAACTTATATTGATCAACATTAATTAATCCATTAATTTCAATACCTTGTTGTTTACAAAGTGATTTAAGTAAATTATCTTGATCTATTAAATTATTAACTAAACACTTTAATGAATCAATATCCCTTGAAAGATTTTTTATAATATTTGATCTTTTGATGGGGAAAACCATTTCAAATTGACAACATAACCCCCTTTTCGAGCAGGAAGAACACGGATTCGGAGAAGTATTTGAAAAATTGCATTTTGTTTTATGCTTTCTACATCTAGCACATGATTTTAGATGTTTAGGATGTTGTAACTCTGTGGGGTTAACAGCCTCCATTTAAGTTTTCCTTGTTTGTGACGTTTCTCCAATTTAAAAGTAAGGAATGGATGACAAACAATAGAAATCTCTATGGCCTTCCGTTTAATCCCCCAAAAAAAAAAAAAAAAAAAAAAAAAAAAAAAAAAAAAAAAAGAGAAGCAAATCCCCAAAGAGGGAAAAAAAGGAAAAAAATTTAGGTGAGAGAGCGGACTCCGTTTTAGGAAACAAGTGGTGCTGAGCAGGTCACGTGCCCGTGTTAATTTTGGTATTTTTGCATTGATTTGATTTTTAACATGGAGGTCCAAATGCTCAGCGAATAGTTTATAAGGGGGGCAAGTCCCCCCAACCAAATGGTGCTTTCAATACCATATATGCATTCAGATCAATGAATCAATCACCTTATGTGGGAGATTGAAGGGGTATATGTTGATATCATGTGGTAGGCATATCAGATTGCCCGTCCCCCCCTTTGCTCTTAAAAAATGAATGGACTCCGAAGGGGAGGGCAGGGTAAAGAGAATTCAAAGTAAATTAAGCTGATGGGGTGTGTGAGATTAGGCATTGGAATGGCATTGATGATGCAAATAAATAAAGCTTGTTAATGGAACGCCAGTTGATGGTTATTTTGAGATCAATTGACATGGAATTGATCTATAAGTTCATCAATTACATTCCAATTCAATCCAATGCAACTCTTTTTATTACTTTGATTTGCACCATCTAAATTGCCGACCCAATTGTCATTAATATTACTGCTTTGAGTTTATTGATCTCACCACCAGTTGCCGTTTTGGGTACAGATCAAACGGCTGCACGCGAGAATGGCGGGATGCTAAAGCCAAAGTTGGCGGAGAATCAAAACAAAAAAAGGTCGGCTTAATTTTTTTTCACTATGAAACAAATGGAAAGGCCAATTTTGATGAAAACGGAAAAAATCACAAAAAAAACCCCCAAAAAAAAATAAAAAATCGTGGGACAAAAAGAAAAAAAAGCCCTCCTCCGTCCACAATTTTGATTAGCCTCTATTCTTCTTCTTTTCCCATATTTTTTGTTTCCAAATCTTTTTTTTTTGTTACTTCTTTATTTTATTTATTCTTTGCCTTTACTTTCATCTTCTTGTGTGATAAGGACAGCCTCAGTTTATATTCTTTGATCCCTTCTCTCCCCTCACTTTCTCCCCCCCCCCTTTTCATCTATTGCAGTAAGCTTTTTCATTCTTTTGTGCTAAAAAAAAAAAAAGGTCAATTGGCTTCATCATCACATTGAATATGGCAGAACCATTACTAAGATGGGCACAACAACGTGTACATGCTAAAACAATTAGAGAATATCGTCAAGAAATTTTGCATCACTATGAAAATTTATCAACTGAACCATCAGGTTATAATGCAGCGCAACAAGAAATAACTTTATTAAGATCATCAGTTTTGAATTCACTACTAGATGTTGTGATGCGATTGAATTGGTCTTCATCAACATTTGCATTATCAGTACATTTATTTGATAACTATACAAAATCAAATAATATTGATTTATCAAAATGTGTGCTTCTAGGATTTTGTTGTCTTTGGATTTCATCAAAATTTAATGAAAATAAACCAAAGGCTAAATTATTGGGGGCTCTATTGAAAAGAGCTGGTTACCCCCCAGAATCTAAAAAAGATTTCATTCAATTAGAATTCAATATATTAGAATCGATTAATTGGGATTTATCATTTGTTTCACCAGATTCTTTAGTTGATCTCATTTTAGATTCTAATGATCCAAATTTTAATGAAAAGAGATTAGGTGCAATTTTCCTTTGTGAAAATTCACTTTTCCATCCTGATATTATGATCAATTATTCTTGTAATGAAATTGCTAATTCAGCAGTTTCATTAACAAATGTTGCATGGAAAAATTTAAGGCATAAACATATTAAAAATCATAAATATTATCAATTGGACAATTTAATTTTAAATTCAATTTTAAATTTACAACCAGCAATTAAATTTAAATATTTAGATTCTTCTTCTTCATTATCATCAAGTTGTTCAATAATTAATAATTTAATTAATTTAGCAACTCAATTCCTTAGAGATGAACAACATCATCAAAATAAATTATTGGGTGCACCATATTGGTATTCACCATCATCAGCATCAGATTTCCAAAAGAATAATCAAAATTCTTATTTAATTTCTCCAATGGCTTCACCTGTTGGGTTAACAACTCCTTCATTAAGAAATTATAATAATAATGTTATATCAAATTCAAATACGCCTCAATATTTATTACCAACTCCTGGTACAACACCTGTTGCATCATCAAATTATGTGCCCCCTTCTTGTACTAGAAGTTCCTTATATTCAACACCTGCTCAACAACGTCAATTTCAACAACAAAATCAACTTTCTCATTCAAGAACGTCTTCAGCGGATCATTATTCTCATTCTCCAATAGTTGTCCAAAAGATGGCTTCAATTGTTGTAACTTCTCAACAAGGTCATAATCGTCATATCCCTATCTTAACAAGATCAAGAGCTAGAAGATATATGCAAATTGATGGTTATTTGAATAATATCCCTAATGTTTTACTAAGTCAACAATTAGATGACAATTCTAGTAACTTTAAAAGAAGAAAAATGAATTGATCAATATTTTAAATCTAAAACTGCTCTTTTATTTTATCTATTTTATTTTATTTTATGTTTGTCTCTTCTTTTCGTTATCTTTTATTTGGTTTGGTTTTGTTTTGTTTCTGTTTCTTTTCTTTATCTTTTATGATTATCCCTGCTAAGCTAAATTACTTATTATTAATTGGTTTAAAGTTTACACTCTTTATATTTAAAACTTTTATATCTTTTGTCAGTTTAAAGTAAAAAAACAAAAAAAAAACATGTGGGATCGTATGTCATCCTCTTCCTTATACTTATATGACAATACTATATTATTTAAGGAATTCATTAAGATTCCATTCTTCTCAGGTACCCACAAAGACCCTATTTGGTAGACCATCAAATAATTTGACATCAGGTATTGTGGGGTTAGCCAATGTTGGTAAATCAACATTCTTTCAAGCAATCACCAAATCAGATTTAGGTAATCCTGCTAATTACCCCTTTGCTACCATTGAACCAGAGGAGGCACGTGTGATTGTACCCTCCTTGAAATTAGATCATTTATCAAATTTATATCAATCACAAAAGAAATTACCTGCAATTTTAAAAATCTTTGATATTGCAGGTTTGGTTAAGGGAGCATCAAATAATAAAGGGTTAGGGAATGCCTTTTTAAATGATATTAGATCTGTTGATGGGATCTTTCAAGTTGTTAGAGCGTTCAAGGATGATGAAATCACTCATATTGAGGGAGGTGTTGACCCAGTTAGAGATTTAGTTATTGTTCAAGATGAATTGATTTTAAAGGATATGGAATTTATTGAAAATATATTAGAAAAATTACAAGTTCAATTAACTCATAAGGGTAATAAACAAATCAATGATATTGAACGTTTAAAATTAGAAAAGTTAACATTAGAAATGGCTTATGATATTTTAATTGAGGGTCAAAGAATTATTAATTATAATGATTGGACAAATGATCAAATAATGGCTTTAAATTCTTTTAATTTATTAACTGCTAAACCAATGGTTATTTTAGTGAATGTTAATCCAAGTGATTATTTAAATCAATCAAATGAATTTCTTAAAGATATTGAAAATTGGGTTAAGGAATATTCACCAAATTCAAATATTGTATTATTTTCAGCAGATTTTGAAACTCAATTGAATAATGATACCAATTTAGATTCTTCAACGTCGGCTTTGCCTCATATTATTAATGAAATGAGAAATGCTCTTAATTTGATCTCCTTTTATACTTGTGGCCCATTAGAAGCAAGACAATGGACAATTAGATCTCAGACTCCTTGTCCTAAGGCAGCTGGTGTGATTCATACTGATTTTGAAAAGACTTTCATTAATGCTGATTTAATTAAATATGACGATTTGAAGGATCTTGATCCACCTTTTGATGAAAAGAAATTGAGATCCAAGGGTTTAATTCAAAGAGTTGGTAAGTCATATATTGTTCAAGATGGTGATGTTTTACATTTCAAAGCTGCTGTTGCTAAAAGGAGATGATAATGGTGATGCATGATTATGATGATTCTTGTTTATAAATTTAAAAAAATGTACATAATAGAATTTGAATTTGAATTGAATTTGAATTGAATTTGAAGTTTGCAATTGAAATTTTGGTTTATTCATCCTCTTGTAATGAACCATAATGCTCACCTAACCCAAATATATGCTTGTAATAAACCAATTTCAATTCTGGTTCAACCCCCTCAGGATTAATGATTAGTGACTTTTGTCCACTTTGCATAATCGATATTGGACAATTATAAATCTTGGACAGTGCCAAAATCTCCATATCTGACCCCCACATGGCGGTATTAATGATCTTTTTAACGTATTCATCTAAATCTCTTGATTCACCACTTGTTTCATCGATTAAAAATGGTATAAAGTCATCACTGTGCTTTTGAATATATTCACCTGCTTCTCTTCTTAAACCGAGATAATCAATCTCAATATCTTGACGAACCTTCAATTGATCACTAATAGAGTTAAATAAACAATGTCCATCAGATTTAATATCGATTTGTTTCAGTTTCAATTCCCCACACTGTCTTTCGAGTGTATCTAGTTCAATTTGTCTATAATCGATTTGATTAGCGGCTTCGTCTTGTGCTCCTTGTGTAATGGCATCAAATTCCGCTTGTCTTTTAGCTAATCTTTCCTTCTGTCTATTCCTCTTCTTCTTGGTTGTACCCTCATTACTGGCAGTTGGCTCTTGTTGTTGCTCTTGTTCTTTAATTTCCATTTGAGCTAAAAGCTGTGCAGGAGTCAATTCCTCCTCTTCTTCCTCGCCATTACCGTCCTCTTCTCCCCTAATTGCCTTTAATTCAGCTAATTGCTTAGCTTTCAATGCATCTTCTAATTCTTGAATTTGCTTATTAATCCTTTTCCTGGTGGATTTTGTTGCTTGTTTTCTTAAAGAAGTTTGTTGTCCAACAAGATCTCGTTGTTCCTTCTTATGTCGTATCAACAATTGTTCTTCACTCTCCATTTCTGCTCTAAATCACAAACACTTTTCTTCTTTTGTCTACACACTTTTTTTTTTTTCCCTCTTTCTCTTTTTGCTTTTGCTTTTGCTTTTTTTTAAAAAAATATTTTTTTTTAATTACTTATTGAGCTCTTCATTATATAATTACTAATATTCAATAAATATGGGTCTCTTTTGGTCTTCTAGTCCAGCTCCAAGTTTGGAATCATATTCTAAACCAAAAAGCACCACTGTTTCATCATCACCTGCTGCTTGTCCGGTTTCTAAGACCACTGCTCAATCAGGTGCAACATGTCCAGTTACTAAATCTACTGCTGCTAATTCAGGTGCAACATGTCCAGTTGTGGGCCAAAATAATGATGACAATGATATTAATCCATTAACTAATATGCCATATAATTTACCATATACAAAGGCACCAAATCAAACAATTGATTTACCAACAGAAAGAACATTATCAACTATCCCTAGGGGAGAGGAAGCAGATCAGGGAGTTTGGGAATACCCCTCTCCACAACAAATGTTTAATGCAATGTTAAGAAAGGGTAAGGGTGATATTCCTGAAGATGCAGTGGAATCTATGGTTAATATTCATAATTTCTTAAATGAGGGAGCTTGGGAAGAAATTATTGAATGGGAAAAGCCATATACAAATCAAAGTAAGATTGAACCAAGATTATTAAAATTCACAGGTCGTCCAGATCAATTAAGTCCAAGAGCTCAATGGTATATATGGATGTCTAAACTATTTCCAGATTCTTATGGAAGTGAACCACCTTTTGATAGACATGATTGGACAGTTTTAAGATCAGATGGACATGGTGAATGGAAACAAATTAGATACGTTATTGATTATTACAGTGGTGGTGAAGATCAATTTGGCTTACCAGTTTTTTCACTTGATGTTAGACCTGCATTAGATAATTTTGAAAATGGGTTACAAAGATTTAATCATTGGACTGACGAATTGAAACCAACGTGGGATAAAGCAATGGGTAAAGAACAAAATTCCAAATGAATTACAAACATTAATTGAATATCTTTTTTAAAATAAATTATTTATACCTATACTGTATATATAAATTGATTCACTGTAAATACATCAATACCATTCCATCTTATTAACAAAAGCAATGAGGAAAATATCCTCCAATAGTAATATTATCTTTATCCCACCATTCTTTAATTAATTGTAATAAGAAATCACAATCATTGGAATTATAAGGATCTAAACCTAATTCAATCACATCTTGTAAATTTAATACATCATTATCAGTTTGATCATTTATCAATTCATCGATATTATTAAATAACTTTAAGGTTAATCGTTGGAAATAACCTAAAAGGTTTAAAATTCGATCGATTGTGTTATCATCATTGAAAAATAAATCAACTTCAGTTTGTCGACGTATTATAAGATTATCACCAGCTGTAGCCCACCAACCCATAACATACCATGTAATTTCACCAAGTGATTTATATGAACTTAATTGATCAAATTTTAATGATGGCGGGTAACTATTTAATCTATGATAAATTATTTTGAATTTATCTAAATCTCTTGGACTTGCTAAAACTTTATCACCTAAACAAGTTTTAATTTCTGGTAATTGATTATCATTATTAAATGGTATTTTAATTGAATAATCATATAACTGAGGTTTTTCTAAAATGATTCGATCACTTGTTGATGCAATAAACCCATTATAATTTTTCAATTGGGGGATATCTGTAATACATATATTGAATAGGGGGTAATTCAAACTTTTGTCATTAAAAAACTTGGATTCCTTTGGTATTGATGATATCAAACAAATACAATAAATATATTTAGCCAATAATTCATTATCAATATGATTTGAATCCATATAAAAGATAATTCTCTTTTTCAAAAGAACCAATTTCCATATTGTGTAAGTAAGAGGCCCAAGAGTATTAAACATTGGTATTAGTGAATCAATCATATGATCTGGTTTGATTTCTCTATGAGATGAAGATGCCGTAGATGAAGATGCCGCTGTTAGTGTTGTTGGTTTGGTCTTTGTTTGAATAAAGTGATTTGGGGGGTTCAAAATGGAGGATGTAGTTAAATTCAAATTAGAATTCATCCATTTTTCATAAAGTCCACCCAAACGATCATTTAATATATTAATATTGAACCCTCCCTCAATTCCTATTAACTGGTTTAATGTTATATCTAATTCATCTTTATATTCCCAAAGATCTTTGAATACCTTCAATTTCCAATCACTTTCATTAAAGTCACAACCATCAACCAAAACTCCAAGTGAATACATTTTAACTTTACTTCTATCAACACCACCAGTTGTAATATTATTCTTGTTATTGTTATTGTTATTGTTATTAATAACTTCTGTTAAATTTAAACTTGAACTGTTTTGTCTAAACACACAAAGCCCATAAACGGGTCTATCATGATCTTGTTGGACAAAGCAAATGATATCCTTTGATCTTGAATGTGCTCCCGAGGGCATTGTTTTAAATTCAATATTTGATTTCAAATGATCATTAGAATGGGAGGATTTCCACCAAACGGTTTCATATCCCTTGTGAACATTGAAATGTGTTAAATAAAGCGCAATTAATGACATTTTTTGTGGGCTGATTCGTGTTGGGAAACACAAGCTGTTCACAAATGATTAGATTTAAAGAGTTGATAATAGGGGGAAAAAACGGAGTTAGCAGTTGAAAATAAAGTTGTTAACTAAGTGTCGTTTTTTCCTAAACAATAATTACAGTATGGAGTCCGGGAGGGGCGGTTACAACCAATCAAAGAGTGCTGTAGTGATATTCGGGTTTTAAATTTGACATTGACGCTGAATTCCAATTGGAATTGAGGTGTATTTCATTTGTGTTTGATTCTATCGGCTTGAATTCAACTGCTTTTAAACTCCCTCTATTCTGCAGTTGCAAGTATTGATCAATTCATGACCACTACATTGCCACTGGATTAACACCATCTATTTGAAACTCTTCATTAACAAATCACAAACCTTTGTATGAGTACTCTTTCCATTTTATAGCGGCTTCTTGTTGCCTGTTTCCTTTTGCTGGTCAACTTTGCTATACATTTTGAATGGTTAAACGGGGGGGCGAACCTCCAGACAGTATATCTCATTATAGAAAGAGGCCCCATGTTGAAGAAGATCAAGAGGTTCAATATAACATCTCCTTTGATTCAATTGAAACCCCCAATTGTATCATCAATCAACTCCTTTATAAAAAGGCCCACCTTGAAGATATAATAGGATTAGATGGACACTCGAATTTGATGTTACTTACTAGTAAGTTGACATTAGTGTTTCTTTTCAAACCTAATGATGTTAATGGATTACAATTTTGTAATTCATTATTGACATTGAATTTCAATTTATCTGTTATTGGTATAACCCCATATTACAATCAAGATTCTATTTTCTCTACCAAATTCCCCATTGAATTAGACCCCCTTGGTACAAGAACCAAGGTTTTGGGGTTGAGAGACCCCCTCGGTGGTGGTATATTCCCATTAACTTGTTTCATTTTATTTGACAAATCTCATAAGGAAGTTGTCAGATTTAGATTAGGCTATGAATCAAATATTACAATGAACATTCTAAATGTTATTGAATATTTGAATCAAATACAATAACAAAAAACCAAAAACCAAAATATTATAATATACATAATAGATGATATGCAAAACAATACAACCCGATACAACATAACACATCACGCTTTAACTTCCTTACCTTAACCTTATTATCATAATTCAATCAACTTTTGACGTTCAGATTCTAATTCTTGAAATTCTATTGAATCCACTTCTAATTTTTTCTTCACTTCAATAAGTGCCTTAGATATTCTATCTAATTCATCTCTTTCTCTTCTTTTCAATTCATCTGTTAATAGTGTTCCTGGGGTCTTTGTTAAAAGGGCAAACATCTTTTCAGTAGGTTCATTAAATACTATTTCATCATAAAGAATCGATTGAACTGATCCGTCTGGTTGAACTACAGTTGCGGGGAATGGATGCAGCTTCAAATGATGTAATAATGTAACATTCTTTTCACCTCCTTCACTTTGGAAAAATATCTTTATAACAATTTCAAATTCCCCCCATCCAGTTTCTGTTACTTCAAATGGTGGATGTTCAATGCTTCGTGTTGAGTTAGGGTATGTGTCATGTAATTTGAATACAACTTTTTTAATATATGAACTTAAATCATTACCCAGGGGGTCTTTAACAAATACAGTCCATAAATGTGTATGATCCTCTGGAGCTGATTGTGGTTTAGGATTTTCTGCTGAAAATTTCAATGCTGTATTACCATAAGTGATTGGTTTAGAAATAGATATTTGTTTAATCCTTTTATGAGTTGGTGCGTGTCCCATTTTAATAATAAGATCAATCTTTAGTTATGTTTATAAAGATGATTTCAGTAACATGAAGGAAAAAAAAATTATATACACCGTCAATCAATCTTGAAAATTTAACCTGCTACTGTAAAGTGAAGCAGGCAAGTTTGCAGTCATTGTGTGTGTCTTTTACAAAACCATTGGGTATATTTACAAGTTTGATACGTTGCTTGTTCTTGTGTTAGTGACCTCAAACTGACACCCTCCCCCCTTATCCGTCAGATTATGTAATAGTTATCATTATAATGTTGGCCTTCTTTCCTCCTTCTGTAATGTTACGTAATCAGTTACGTTACCAGCTGATTAGGTAAGTGACCCTTGGGTGAGATGACGTGTGCCAATCACTTGTGTAGCTTATCACCAGCCAGATACTTCAACTGGCCACTATAAAGCTAAAGTCGCTGGTAGTTGAAGCTGGGTGATGTTGATATATTGCAAATAACGCGAAGCAGCTACCATGTCGTTTCCTTTACTACTAATGCTTTTAGTACAAAGGGCCCATGATTTCATGACGCATAGAGTTCCAATCAAGTGCCTATAGAGGTTATATAAACTTGCTATAGAACTCAAATAGGGGGGCTCTTAGCGAATTATAAAGTTCCCCTTAAACCCCGCTAATACACCGACAATGCTCCGAGAGGGTTCCTATGAAGTACCGATGGAGATCCGAAAGAATTCCCATCTAACTCCAATTTAATTCCTATAAGGATCCTATAGAGTTTCAAGGTTGTTCTATAAGGTTCTTATATATGTTAGTCCTTTATAGTAACATAACTCCTGTGGTAAATAAATGGGTCTTTATCTGGAAATGTCTTTGATGTAGGAATTTAGTAAATGAGCAATGAAGTGTGAACACCCCTTGCTACAGATCTTTGGCGAAGTGGGCCATTTCAAAACAATATGCATTAAGATTCATCAAGGTGAAAGATATTTTCTTGTCGAAAATCTGACAATAAATGGTTGATACATCGTTGATCTTAATTTAGGTTATGGTCTTAGTTTAGGTTAGAAATTATTGTCACAAATAATTATCTCAAGAAAGCCTCTTAGAAATATTGTATAAGTTTCGATTTGCCGAATTGTTAAGAAAAAACGTATACACTACAAATGGGAGTTCTATAGTCTAATAAGAATTACAACTAAATTTACTCTCGTGCCATTGAAAGACCCATTGCACTGCTGGTGAGACAAAGATCTACTGAACTACCAGACGAATCAAAGACTAACAATTCGTCGGTAAATCACATGATAATAAAACCACAGATCAGATTGCAAGTGGATTGATTATGCAATAGTTGTTCCTGTAATAAAGATATAAGTTTTCAGCATGAATAGTATTTCCACTCTTTCTTTTGAACTCCAAAACATGCTCATTTCACACGCACCAAGCAATCCGATTAATGTTCTTATCTGAAACCAAGCTCTAAACAGTGACCGATGATTTTACTGCATATCTCTCAGCACCTTCATACAATGGCTTACATCATTAAAAAAGAACATGTATGGGTTAGGAGTAAATATTTGATGTAGTGAACAATAGCAGTTGGATGTTCGCAGTAATCTCTCGAGGTAGTGTACAAGACTCCAAAGTTCGGTTTCTCTTCATAGTTGACTTCTCATGATTATTGTAGTCCCCTGTACGTAGATTCTTTAAGATCTATCTTCTGTTGGTAAGCCAGATGAGATATATGCTGCTGTGTTCTCGGATCTGTTGTTAAGGTAAACCAATAAATGATAATAAATCGCTTGTTTCCTCAATTCTGTGATAATTGCATGAAATCAAGCTTTTCTCACTGGGTAGCCAGCTTACAAGCTTACCATTGGGGGTTTGACCCAATTATCCTGAAGCAAAATATAACCTTTGCAATAATTACTAGCATTAGTAGTGACCTCAAAATTTTGCAACTTTAAATACACCTATGCTATACTTAGAATATCGAAATAAAACCAATTTAACTATGCATCAGGTGCTTTGTAAAAACTTCAAGGGTATATTATAGCTAATCAAAACAAGTGAAGAGAGCAAGTGAGTAAGAATGTGAATTTAACTAGTTAATAATTTATCATAATTTTCAATTAACTTCTCTTCACCTTGATTTTGAGGTTCTTTACGTTACTTATTTATTTATTTATTTATTTATAATGGATGTATCTCTATCATTGCTATTTGCTATTGCTATTGCTATTACTTGAAATGATTAGAATTTTGCTGAACTTTTATTTTAATTTCCCTATTTAATTTAATCAGAAAATCCACCACCAAGAGATTTGAATAATCCACCTTCCTTTGCTGCTAATTCATAATAACTGTAAATAGTTGTAGTAGCCATTAAAATAGATGTACCTGATCCAAGTGTACCAGCTAAATCACTTAAGACTGAAAGTGCACCAATACAAGCACCACCAAATGCAGCAGCGGTTGGGATGACCTTCTTTAATTCCCTATAAACACTAGTATCTCTGTGACCAGCAATGACAATTCCTTGCTCCTTAAATTGCTTTGCAACATCCCTTGGAGATGTACCAGAAACTTCAATCCAAGTCTTTGAAAAGAATGCACATGAACCTAAAACAAATGCAACGTAAATAACTGTTTTAATTGGATCCCAAAGTGCATCATTCAAATTTTGAGGTGGTTGCAAGTAATAAGAAATACCACTAACAGCAAATAATTGAGGAGATCCAGGTAATGGTTCCCAAACACCAATTAATTTAACAAGAAGATTATCAGGGAATCTGTTGTAAATCATTTGAGAGATAATGAAAATATTTGAAGTCAAAGCACTTTGTAACATAATTGGCATATTAGAAGTGTAAAATAATCTAATTGGGTGAAGAGCGTGTGCACCTCTCTGTTTAACTGATTTAATTGGTAATTCAACTCTTAATGATTGTAAGTAAATAACAGCACCAAAGACAACAACAGTAGCCATCAATTGGATCATATTTGGAGCATTATCTCTAAAGAAGGCATCAACAATAGCAGCTCTCTTTGAACCCTTTGTAAATAATAAATGAACAAATGCCAAAACTGCACCCTCGAATTCTGAACCTCTACCTCTGTTAACCAAAGTTGGTGAAAAGCATTTCCAGAAGATTGATTCACAAATTTTAGTTGAAGTAAAGAGAGAGGTACCTGAACCTAAACCATAACCCTTTTGCATCAATTCATCTAAAAGAATAACCATAAGTGCAGCAATAACTAATTGTAAAACTAAAAGGAAACAAACACCATAACCTAAATCACTTGGTCTACCATACATACCAGTTAAAACATAAACTGTAGCTTGACCAAATGATAATAAAATAGCCAAAACCTTTTGTGCAACTTGAAATAATTCTCTTTCCTCCTTTGATTCCATATTGATATCAAGAATTTGAGTACCTTGAAGCAATTGGAACACCATACCGGATGTAACAATTGGGGAAACACCCAATTCCATAAGAGTACCTCTGTTAGAAGCCAGCATCATACGTAACCAAAGTAATGGATCACTAGATTCACCAGAGGTGATACCATATAATGGAATTTCGGACATCACAAGGAAGATGAGAAGGGTCACACCGGTCCACATAAGTTTTTGGTTAAATGGCACCTTTCTTTCTGGTGCCACCACCTCAGGAATAAGAGCCTGTAGAGGTTTAACAACGTCCAAGACACGGAATGAGGACATATCGATAATGAAAGAGGTGTGTTGTCTGAAACTTGTCAATTAATTTTTCGTCCATTTTGCGCGTAAAAGTTTAAATATTTTGACTGACGTGGCAGTTGAGTGGAGTGGCTGCATTTGGGCTAATTGTAGGCTGTAAAAATATGGTTTTGGTTTAGATTGTTCTTTTATATTTGGGTTTAAATTATAAAATTGAGTATTGTTGTATACTGGAGTGCAAATTAACAAAAGTGAATGTTTATATTGCAGTAATGAACAAATTTGAAACAAATCAAAAACATAACGACTTAAAAATGAGACACAAGCTTGTCAATTCAAATAGTTGAACATCAATTATATTGAATTTAACATCACTGTTAATAAGCTTATTCTATTTCACATTTATTTCACATTTATTTTTTTATTTTTTTCGTTCAAATAAAAGTCATGAGCATTTACAACGAGATGCATACTTGTATGCCTAAAAGTCACAATATAATTATACGACTAAAGATGATAAATGCCATTATTTATATTTTTGTCCTATTTATAAATAGTTAAGTAATTTTAATTCTTAATAAATTTCAAAACCTTTTTAATTTCACCCTTAGAACCTAACCAGATACCAGATCTTTCATGAATTTTCTTTGGTTCTAAATCTAAAATACGTTCACCTTTATCATTAATAGCTTGACCACCTGCTTGTTCTAATAATAGAGCCATTGGGAAACATTCATAAAGTAAACGTAACTTACCAGTTTTAGATTTAACATCAGCAGGGTAACCAAAGATCCCCCCATAAAGAAGAGTTCTATGAACATCAGCAACCATTGACCCGATATATCTTGCTGAATAAGGTTTACCAGTATCTGGTTGAGGTTCCTTTAAACTGGCAATATAATCTTTAACATCTTGAGACCAATAACAAGTATTACCCTCATTGATTGAAAAGATTCTTTTATTATCATGAATCATCAAATCAGGATGTGTTAAAATGAATTCACCTAAATGAGTATCTAAAGTGAAACCATTAACACCATGGCCTGTTGTTAACATTAATTGAGCTGATGCACCATACATAGTGTAACCTGCAGCAACCATTTCTGTACCAGCTCTTAAAACATCTTTAATTGAACCATCTGAACCCTTTTGTAATTTATAAACACCAAAGATAGTCCCCACTGAAACACCTGCATCTAAATTGGAAGAACCATCAATTGGGTCACAACAAACAGCATATTGACCTGTATTACCCTCAAATATAATTAAATCTTCTTGTTCTTCACTAACAAGAACCTTAACATTACCTGAACCCTTCATTGCATTAATGAAAATTTCATCACCAATAACATCCAATTTCTTTTGATCATCACCAGTTGCATTTGTTTGACCATAAAGACCTATTAAATTAACCAATTCAGCTCTTCTAATTGTATGCGCAATAAATTTGAAAGCGTATTGAAGTGCATTCAAAAGTAAAGACAGTTCTCCAGTAGCGTCAGGTGCTAATTTACGTTGTTCTTCAATAATGAATCTAGTTAATGTCACTAAATCTGTTTTGATAGAATTGTTTGCCTCGGACATTGTTTAATGATAAGATCAAACAACAAGAAAACGGTGGATGTGGGGTGGGGGGGAGGAAGGCATCAATTTATACGGAGAAGTTCGGTCCCGGAGATTTGCGTCATCAATTTTTATTTTGTATGGGGCACGGGGGGAAAAAGGGAGGGGGGGGAGCCAGCTGGCACACATGGAGAGGAATGGTGATCCCGGGCTTCCATAAACGGTTCGGTTTATGATTTAATAGTGACAATTGATTGGTTTAGATTGTTAAACAATATGTACAATTGTTTCACTGAAAAATATACATACATTATACATTATAAAATAGTAAAAGTGGATAAAAATTATAGTAAAGGATGATATGATATGCTATATCAATTGAAGTGAAGTGAATTGAATTGAAGTGAAATAAAATAAAATCAAATAAAGTTTAAATGTTATTTATACGGATATGAGCATTCATTCTCCATGCCATAGCACTAGAAGTGGGAGTTTCACGAACACCATTAGTTGCAACACCAGTCATATTTTGTAAATTTGCATTAAAGCTATGCTCATGAACATAATCTAAAGTAAATAATCCATTATTTGATTTAGTAAAGTCATTAATTTTGTCATCTAAAGTTGGTAATTTATTATTAATTTTGATCATAACAGGGGAAGAATCGATTTCCACTTCATGAGGGTAATTCGATGATTGAATGAAATCTCCCTTATCAATTTTAAAACTTTTAATTAAAGTTTCATACATGACACCCTCTTCTTTCAATTTCTTTAAACGAATACAACGTTCAAATAAGTCGATTTGTAAATCAGGATTAGTTAATTCATCAAAATCATTATTACTGAAAAAGTCGTTATAAATTTCTCCCCTTCTTTTTAAAATTGTTATAATTCTAATAAAATAAATGATTGATTCTTTAAGTTCCTTTTTTGTAACTTGATTGAAAAGCTTCATTAATGTTTCAGTTTTAAAAAATGATTCTGTTTCCCAACCCCTACCTGAAAAGTCATTAGTCATGAATGATATTGCAGCTGGTAAAATATGAGTTAATAAATTAGCCGTTGCAATATAAGTCAAATAAATAGTAATCATTGAATCATTAACAAAGGGGCCCGGGACTAAATTTGATAAATTGAAGGGTATTATTTGATAAAAATCATTCATTAAACAAACAATATAACCATTGTCTTCACCAACACCTAAAAATGTATTAGAACATTCAATATGATTTTTTAATAATTTATAATGTTTATCAAAGAAGAATCTTAAATTTTCATAATGAATGTTTAAATCGGGCGTTGAATCATTTGTAAACTTGGTACTTAACCTTTCAAAAGTTTTTTTGATTTCATTGAATAAATTTAAATTTATTGAAGGTTTCAGCATACTTTTAAAATGACAAAGTAAATGAGTTGATAAAATATTAATTCCTGGTAAATTTTTAACAAGGGGATTATTATCCATCACTAAAGAATATAAGCCTGCATTAAAGATACCAAATTTTAAAATACAATTTTGACCTTCTTCCTTTGTGATTTCTGAATTTAATCCACTTTTAAAATGATAAACAAGGCAAAAATTTAAAACAACAAAGCTACCTAATAAAATATCAATTTGACTAACATCAAATAAATAATAATTAGGTAAATATTCATATTTAATAACATTTGTTATATTACCAATTTCTTTAACACTATAATTTTCACATGAACATGCAATACCTAGTTTAATATCAAACTTTTCACTTGATAATATTGGTTGTTTTAAAATAGCATTTTTAATAAAATTAGTTGCATATAAGATTAATGATTTCCTTGCTAAATTACTAAATGGTGCACATAAATTTAACATTTTATAGAAATTATTTCTCAATTCGGAATCGATATCAAATATCCCGAATTCTTGGAACAACTCATGAAAATTCCTATTATGCAAAGCTTTCAATATAGAATCATATTTTTTAAAATTAGGTTGGGCATTTAAATATTCCAATGTGCTATTAATTTTAAATGGTTTAAAGACCCTTTTAGATTTTGATGATAATGAAGTGATTTTATCATTTTTATCAATTGAATCAATTGAATATGAATCAACCATAGGATGTGATTTCAGTTGTTTCAATTTAAATTCATATGATGGGTTAAAGTCATCATTATTTTCTGTCTTCTTCAAATTTTGATGTAATAATAAATGTTCCATGTAATTAACATGATAAATTGATTCATCTTGTCCTTGACATTGACCTTCGTCTTTGCTTCGATCTAAAGTTGGAGATCCGGTAATTAATGGTTGTGATAATGAGGTTGAATTCGCTGATAAAGTTTGTTGAGCAAATTTCGGTGGTAAATTATTTTGTTGTAAATTTATTGTGTGGTTGGATGGGTATTCTAAAAATGTACTATTAATATTTGTTGAGTTATCAATTAAATAAGATTCCCTATTATATTTATGACTTTTCATCACTGTATAAATTTGAAAGGGGGTCATTGTTAGATATGGGCAAATAATATCGCTCTTCTGGCAATTTAAACAACTTGGCAAAGTTTCATCACATTTAATTTTTCTCAATTTACATTTATAACATCCAAGTTTTGAATTTTTATGTTTTCGACGAACAGTTGTGTTACCACTTAATACTGGTGAATATAAACCCATAATTCACAAAAGACCCAAGAAAAGTGGGAAAAACAAAAAAAAAAAGAAAAAGTTAATAAAATTTCAGGGGAAAAAAAGAATATGTTCCTTCCATTCGGAGCTATAAACAGAGCAAGGAGATAACATATCACATGCCCTGGCATTAACAATAAAAGGAATGAATGACCGTGGGTATATTTAGCGCTCGCTGGATATCTGATATTAAACTATCGTGTTCTTTGATTTCCGCTACAAGAATTCCCTCTCTCTGTGTTGAAACTGAGTTTATTTATCCTTCGTTTCACGTGAGTCAAGCCATTCTTGAATTGAATACATGGAAAGCATACAATGTGAAAAGAAAAAGACAATTGCTCAGCGCAGGTATCTATTTCCCCATTCGGCGGTGCCGGTCGCTGGTTCGGCAAGTTGGGAGCGGAAATGGCCTGATTTTGGTCTTTAACCCCCCGTCGCACCCCATCAACCTTTCCTCTTGCTGTTTACTGCACTCTGCACTAACTGCCTCCATACCTACGATCTCAGTAAAGGTTTGTCCAATTTCACTACACACCATGTTCAAAAGTGGATATATTATCTAAATTCTTCAATCCTCTCTTTTTTAATAAAAAATAAATTTAGGTTTTTATATTGGTTGATTAAAATGAGCTTCTGTTTCGAGGAATTCCATTCATCTTTCTCAGACAACCAATTCCTTGCCATTACATGATGTTATGCCCCATTATAACTCTTCTAGCTTGCACAGAAACCATAAGCAGCAGGTTCAGCGGTGGATTTGTTTTGTTTCCCCTCCCTTCCTAATGTGTTGATTCCTTACATAATCGAGACCGAGGCCAGACGAGTTACGTAACACTGCGGTTGGTGGAGAATTTTTGGGGGGATTTTTTTTTTTGTTTCTTGTGGGTGAATTTTTTTTTTTTTTTTTTTTTTTTTTTTTCATAATACAGTACCCATAAAGAATCTATATATATTTGGTTCGGTATTTAATGAAACATCCATTCCAACATTTAATTCTTTCAAAGGACATTTTATTTGCTGCTGCTATAAATACGGTTTTTGTTTTTAAATTAGATCCAGTGAATGGGACTAAATTATTAGGATCTTGGACAGATGAAGTTGATCCATATTATTCAATTAGAAAACATCATAAGGAATTATTAGAAGAATATGAAAGACAACAAGCAGAAAAGGAACAAGAGAAGAAGGAAAAGGAACAAGAAGATGAAGCAATTAATGAAAATAGTAAAAGGGAAGCGACTTCACAACTTATTCCTGAAGAACAAATTCCATCTTCAAAGAAACAAAAGATTAATAAAAAACCAAAATTACCATTACCAGGACCTGGCGCTCCTCCAACTTATACATATATTAGACAAATGTATTTATCTAGAGATGAACAACATTTAATTGTTACTACTGATAATGATAAAGCAGTGGTCATTTTCAAAATCAATTTAGACGATAATGATAATGTATTACAATTAATTAAACGTCAACCGTTCCCAAAGAGACCATCTGCTATATGTACATCCAATGATGATCAAAATGTGATTATTGCAGATAAATTTGGAGATGTTTATTCTATCCCAATGTTAGATTCTAAGGTTGTTAATGATGAAGATTTAATACCTATTTTAGGACATGTTTCAATGTTAACAGGTGTTGAATGTTCAGTTGATGAAAAGGGGAATCAAGTTGTTTTTAGTGCTGATAGAGATGAACATATTAGAATTTCATATTATCCAAAATCATTTATTGTTAAAAAATGGTTATTTGGTCATGGAGAATTTATTTCATCATTAATTTTACCAAATTGGCTTAATGGTAAAATTTTGATTTCAGCTGGTGGAGATTCATTTATTAAATCATGGGATTGGCAAACAGATGCTCATTTTGAAATTGATATATCTAAATTAATTGAGGGTAAATTAAATGAAAAGCATTTAACACCTGAAAAGTTCCAAAATGATGATGGTACATTACAAGAATATTGTGTTTCTCATTTAATAGCTTTACCATCAACTAAACAATTTATTGCTATTTGTGAAAGAATTCCATTTTTATTTTTATTTAATTTGAAAGATGATGGTGAAATGGAATTTGTTAGCGAATATTCAATTTCAAATGATATAATTACAGCAACTTGTTCAAATGATAAATTAATTTTATCTTTAGATAATATGGATCAATGTCTTGAAATTTATGATATCACTTCAAATGGATTAAAATTATCAAATCAATCTAATAAAGTCATGAATGAAATTAATGATTTTAATGATACTGTTATTGGTGATGTTGAAGAATTAATTCCATTATTTAATACTAATTATCTTAGAAAGAGAAGGGAATATTAAAATAAATAAATAAATAAATAAATCCCCTCTCTATCTGTATTTATACAACTATTAATTATATAAAATCTCTAGATTGATTTAAATGATATTGATCTAAAACTCCATTAAATTTTAAACAATTCATCCATAATTTACTTCTACCTTGAACATTAATTGTCCATTGAGATTTTAATAATTTAATTTGAATAACCTTTTCAGGATCATTTTGTAAATTAGTTGCAGATGCCAATGTATTAAGCCAATCACCCTCCATTTTCATTCCATTAATTTCTCCAACTGCAACATCCATTATTGCTATTAATTTCAATTCATTTGTTTCATTATCAAAGATATAATCATCACTAATTTCATTTAAAATTGATTTCAATTTATGACTAAATTTACCATATGTTGATAAATGAACAAATTTTAAACCTGGATTGATCATTAAATTCAAATCTGTTGAATCAAATTGAACTATTAATTCTCTCCAAATACCATCATCAACAAATGGTCTGGAATATTTAATTCTTGAAAATGGTTCATTAATATTTTCCATAGCATCATTTAAAAGTCCCTTTTTCTTTATATGTTGAAATTTAATTGTAATTTCATTTTTATTAGTAAATGGATTTGTAGATATTTGATGTGGTATTAATCGTTGTTCTAATTCAAAAAATTGATAATATTTACAATCTTTTAATAAATTATTTCGATGATGTTCATCTTGAATAGAAATATCATTCCCATATAATCCCTGTAATAATTCTTCAAATATTAATGGACTCTTTTTAGTAATCACTGATGAAATTGGTGGTGGCCTGAGTAATAAGGGGGTCAAAATTAATGGATCATTCATTATATTATTATAAATTATTGTGAATAAATTGGGGTAATTACCCTTCCTTTGAATAAATAAATCCTTTGGTACTTTAAATACTTTATTTGATATATTAATAAATAACCCCTCTTCTAAAATTCTATTTTTCAATCTTTGTAATCTGAAATAAACTGAATCTGATAATAAATAAAGCCATTCAAAGTCATCTTCAATTGAAATTGCATACCCCTGTAAATGAAGAAATACCTTTTCAAACACCTTAGGAGATCTATCAATAGTCATTGAGTTTTCTTCAGGTTTACTGAGAAAGTAATCAGTGAAGTATGATGGTGAATCATATGATAATGAAGCTCCCGATAATTGGAATGACACCCCCCCAACTTTTAATGTGTAAATTCGATCATGGGGTAATAATTCAGGAATTAATGGTTCAGATAACTGTAAAGAGTCGTGACTTTGGTTCACAGCGGGTAAAGTAGGTGTACCAGCCATCCCCAATGAGTGAAATTGGAAAGTGTGCAATGGAAAACAAACAAGAATAAACAAATAAGTTAACTAATTAAAAGTTTGTTAATTTTTAATCTGAGATAACAAATATATATAATACACTTTACAAATAAAGATAAAACCTAAATAGACTATATTATTAAAAGACCAAATACTAGTTAGTCGTTCAATAAGTAAGTGACTAATTAAGAAACAAAAAGAAAACAAAAGAAAACAAAAATGATAATACTAAACATAACATAACATAGCATCAAATAACATCACATCACAATACATAATACAACTCGATAGATTATGTGCTCAATAGTCTTCTTCAACAACTCATTTTTATCACATTTGTAATACACCGCCGGAGTATTTAACGGACCCGGTTAGGAAGAGAATAAAAAAACATAGGAAACCCCCCCCATTCAAACAATCGATATCGATCCTAGTCTGGAGTGGCATCAATCAGAAGATTTAAAACTTCATTAAATGTGGCTTATCACCTGATTTCAAGGAGAAGGTAGAAGCCAAGTATTGTTTCAACAATGGAGTCTTCTTAATTTCAATAATAAGAGCCTTATCAACAACCTTTTGATCTTCGATTCTTTCAGCTCTAATTTCCTTCTTTGGTGCAACGTTACCTTCGCCAAAGAAATCCTTTTCAGATTTCTTAGATTGTTTCTTTTCTCTAGCAAAGTATTCTGGGGAAAACTTTGAAACATCAATGGAATCAATAGACAATCTAGTGGATGTAGCAATAACGTATCTAGCATTGACTCTTCTCAATGGGACACCATTGATCTTGAATGGACCGGAAACTAAAAGAGTGTTATCTTCTAATTCCTTAAGATAAACAACTCTCTTACCTCTAAATCTACCAGCCAACAAAATCAAAACGGTACCCGGGACCAATGAAGGTCTCAAGGATTGTGGTTTAGCAACCTTTCTGATTTGCTTTGGTTCACTAACGGCAGACATTGTTTGATAATTAAATGACTATGTTAAAAGTAAAGAAAGAAGGGAAAAGAAAAGAAAATAAAGAGTCACAATCTCCTCCCCTTTTTTTTTTATCGCTTCCTATTTTTTTTTACCCACTCCGTTTTTTGAATTTTTTTCTTGATAAAAATGGCTGTTTTCTTTTAAAAAGTTTGCTGAGCAAAACGCCCAAAGGTCGCTCAGCTGCGGTGCGGGGGTTGTAACCCTTGGTCACGTGCTCATGGGCAGGGTTTGACTGTACTTTGCTCATTGTGAAATAACAGCATAACCCCAATTGGAACCCCCAAGATCCCAAATTCCAACTACAGGAACAAATTCAAATTCAACACCAATTGAAACATCACTAGCTAGTTGTGTGCCATAAACAGTGTAAAATGTATTTTTTTTAAATGAAAATTCAGTTAAATCGTTAACAAAGTTAACTTTAACCCGTTCAACACTGGTAGGTTCTGGTTCCAGTTGACCTTCATCATCACTTTCATAGTTTAAGGAGGTGTCTTGTTTAAAAGCCAATCCCCCCCATTCGATGTCGGCAGATTTAGGTAATTCTGTGACTTGAACTATAATGAATTGTCTATTACCACCCTCAATGTCCATATATTCATTAAACACTTGCTGAGCTAAGGGACTATATGATGAGCTTTTGATAAAACATATAGTTAATAAATTATTAGTGTACCCAGTGACCTGTTTAACATTATCATAATGTTGTAAAGCTAATAAAGCATTTGTTTTAGAATCCCCCCCAATTTCCATTGAAGCGGGTATTAATGGGATTTGTCCACTCAATCTTGCAATCAAATCTTCTTCAAAACTAATACATTGAGAATATGGCCCAATGTTACTTGGCGCCCAATATGACCTACCTTGGACGTGCAATCCTGATTTAGATCTCAAATTCTTAATAACAACAACACTCAATTGAATTTGAATATCATTTGGTAAATTGGTTTCAACGCAAATTCTGCTTGGTGGTAATGGGTCATTGAAATATTTAGTATAAATGGAATTCACCTTACTGAAATCCGCCATATTCGATAAAAGTAATTTACATGATTGGATATTCGTGAATGATAAACCAAATTCGTTTAAATGAGTTTGTAACATGGTGAATATACTAATTGTTTGAACTTCAATATCATCACTTCCCTGATTGGAATATAAATTGGAAATGAACAATTTATTGGGCCCGTTATAAACAGAGGGGGTCCAAGTAGGGGTCTCCATTCTATTAATTTGATTATTATTTTTATTAGTGTCTGTTTCAACACTTGTATTAATAAACTCTTTAATATCTTGAAATTTGTCATTCAACAATGGTGGTATTTCAATAAACTGTTTCCAATCACTGATTGCAGGTTTAGGATCACTTTCAAATTCCACCTTTAATTTCAAATACCACACACTGTCATTGGTATGTTTAACAATTTCTCTATCAACGATTTTAATTTTACCATTAGCAAAGAAGGGAGCGTCCAATACACTTGTTTCAAATTCACCACCTTCACCACAAATATGAACACCAAATTGATTATTTAAATTGATTAAAGTTGGATGGATTTCCTGTAATGACATACCTAAATGTGATTGATCTAATCCAATAGCGGCAACCTTAACGATTTTAGCATCCATACTACTGTTACACATTTCATTCATTAATTGTGCTTGATCTCTTTGCCAAAGAAAGGCCAATGACGTTAATCCTAATCTACTACAAACATCTTCAACTCTTGTTCTTTGATAAGATGATAAAATGGCCCCAACTGAAACTCCCTCTATATCAGGATGATTATCTAACACATTTTTCAATAATTTATATAAATCTTCAGTTTCGTCCTTTAATGTGACTTTATATTCTAAATTTTGATTTTGTGGTTTACCATTGATCACTTGTCTATACATTGGTTTACCAATACATTGAGAATAAAGTGTTAAAATATCATGACCAACGGTTTGATACATATAGGAATCTAATTCATCCTGGCCCTCTGTAGGCGGGTAAAGGTTTGCCAAGGCCACTAATTCATGGCCCTGGGCTAAACAATGCAATATATTGAAACAGGAATCTTTACCTCCTGAAACCAAAGCCACAAACTTCATTTATCAGTGAATTCCCTATTTGGGTTAAAGAATCTTTCAAGATGGGAAAAAAAAAAAAAAAACGTGTAGTGGGAACTTTGCATACGCTAGGAAAAGAAGGCTGTGCACAGAACATTCAAATATGTTGTTTCTTTGTTTGCTTCAACAACACCAACTTTACACGCCAAAGAATCGATTCTTTAGGTTCAACCAAGGGCTTAAATATACTTTACTTTATTTTTAATTCGAGGTCTCATTATGGTTGCCGATGTCAACGAACAATTGGCCGCAAATGTGGTCAAATTACGTCAAGCACTACAAAAGTTGGAAATGCAAAATAGAGATACAGCTCTTCGCAGAATCCCTTCACATCCATTAGGTCGATTGCAACGTCTCTCTTCTCCCTTGAATAGCCCTAAACCTGGAAAATCGCTTCCTCCAGGACCAAATTCACTGGCCACTAAAGAACCAATGTATAATCAAGTGACCCAATTGGAAACAGCTCCAGGTTCTAATAAGATGTTTTCTTTTAAACCAGTGATACCAAGAAGATCATCTTCTAAACCCATTGTTGCTGTCCCCAATGTTATTGCTTCTAAGAGTTCACATCGAAAGTCATACCATCCTTATAACAGTCCACCCTCTCGTTCTCGTAATGGAACAAGTCCTCGGTTCCCAAGAAGGCGGGGCAGAGGTTCACCATTTTCAAATAGCTAAGGGACGATGTGGTGTGGTGTCAGAAAAGTGATGTTATGCCTCATGGGCACTGGCACTGGCACTGGCACTGGCACTATGGCAAACAATGATGGAAAATAAGGATGACATTGGGGAAGAAGACGGAGGTGATGGTTTGTTATTTGTTAAGATTAAGGGGACGATGAAGAGATCAAAACACACGCACCACCCACATTGACTTCATGATTCACTAATTCTGCTGGTGTATGATTAACATCAATCAGTTCAGATGTTAATTGTTCAGATCTAATCAACGAATCGCAATATTCAAATAACACGTTTGTTATTTTTGAAAAAGAAGGGGGGGGCAAGTGGCTTCATGACGGTGTGTATCTGTGTGTTGTCTAACACACGCATGCAATGGTGTAACAGTTGTTGTTGGCTCTCTCTCTCTTTCTGTCTATGTCTCTGTCTTCGCTTCCAGTTTCCCTCTGCTCGCTTAAACTTTCCCTCGCTTACGCTTGCACTTTTCTCAACCCTCTTTATCATCACCTTAAAGCTGCAGCCTCATGATTTTAAAGTGACTTAAAAAGGGGGTCACTTTCCCCCTGCTTTTCCCCCGTTGCTGGTCCGACCTGTGTTACTAATCGTTAGCTAAATATAAATTATGTATAGAAATCGTCTAATAAAGGGTTCAATACGGCAAATCTCTTCAACCACTAAAAAGGCATCAACCTTGACAGTGGCACCCCAACCAACTGTTACTGCAATTGATTTCAAATCTGATGAATATCTGAAAAAATTAAATAATAGAGAACTTCTAGGTTATGGTATTATTGGTATGGCCACATTATCACCATGGACATTAAAGACAGTTATTAAATTATTCCCATATACACCAATGTTTCTTATCAAATCATTAATTTATCAACTTTATTGTGGAGGGGATGATGTTAGGGGGGTTTTACAAACAGGAGAAAGGCTGTCTAAGAGAGGTATTAATGGTATGATGATTAGTTATACAGTTGAAGCATGCGATGGGAATGAAATCTCTGTTAGTGTTGATACTATTGTTAAGGAAACAGTTAAATCTGTTAAGGATGGATTATTTGTTCATGTTAGTAAATTAATTGCAGAATCCCAAACAGATATTAATGATATCCCCCCAAGTTATGCAGCACTTAAACCAACAGGATTGATTGAAAATGCAGCTGAAGTATTGTTAAACTATCAAAACCCCCTTTTCAAAGACAGGTATAATCAATTGTTAGCAAATTGTGAAGCAATTTGCTCAGTTTGTGAAAATGAAAATTTGAAATTGAAATTGAAATATCCTAATAGAATAGCACCATTTGTTTCGATTGTTATTGATGCAGAAAGAAATGATTTACAACAGGGTGTTTATCAATTACAAAGAGATTTATTTGCTAAATTTAATAAAGTTGATATTAATGTTATTGGTACAGTTCAAATGTATTTAAAGGAATCATCAAATATTCTGGAATTAGATAAGGAATTGGCAAAGTTAGGTGGTTATAAATTAGGATGGAAACTAGTTAGAGGTGCTTATATTCATTCTGAACCAAATAGACAGGTGATTCATAACACAAAGGCTGATACAGATGCTAATTATGATAATGGGATTTCTCAAACTATTGATGATATGGCATCAAATCAACCAACTGTTGGTCACTTGGTTGTCGCTTCTCATAATGGTGAAACTCAATTAAAGGCCACTAAAATCATTAGATCATTAAATAATTCAAATGTTAAATCTAATGTTGTCTTGGGCCAATTACTTGGTATGGCTGATAATGTTACATTTGAATTAATTGAATCTCATAATGTCAAAAACATCATTAAATATGTTCCTTGGGGCCCTCCATTAGAAACTAAAGAATATCTTTTGAGAAGATTAGAAGAAAATGGTGATGCTGTTAGAGCTGATTCTGGTTGGCCTTTACTTAAGGGTGTTATTAATACTCTTAGTAAGAGATTAATTGGTTTCAAATAATAACCGTTATAGATATCTCCCTATTTAATATATTTGTTCATAAATTGACTATGTTGATCCGATTTCATTAAATCGTTACCAAAATTTTCCACTTTTTTAATACTTTGTTTCCTTTTGGTATTTCTCCAACTCTTTTTTGATGATTCTTGTACTTCAAGTTCATTTTTCGGTTGTTCTGATGATTCTAATTCCTTTAATTGTTGTAATTCCTTTAAAAGTTCCTCTTCATCATCAGATTCTTCTGAAAAGTCACTAGAGGTATCCTTATTGTTATCTTCTTCCTGGTCCTCCTCTTCTTGCTCCTCTTTCTTCTCTACTTCGCCTATTCCATTCGATTCTTGTGTCACTGATTCCCCAAGAAGCAGCTGATCACCTTTTATTGGTGCTTCCTTCTCTAATGGTGCTCCATCCTCCTCCTCATGGTCTTCTTCAAATTCGTTATCCACGGGCACCCTTTCTGCCCTTAATTTGACCCGTTTGTGACTGTTCAAAGCTCTCTCATGCTGTATTTTCGAGGAGTTGTCCCGTTTGCGGCCCTTCGCATGAACAAAGGTGGGTCTGTGAGCAGATGTCATCTATTTCTTCACCAATGTAAAGATAAACCTTGCTGCGTATGTCACACGCCAATCGCCCCCCTCCCCTTTTTTTTTTTTAGAACAAGTTCAACAGGCTTCTTCTTCTGTGTTGAAATCTTAAAACAGGTACTACTTTAAATTTAAGTTTATTTTGATTTCTTGATGAATATGGACATTGTTCAAATAAAGGATTATGCTTACCCTATAGACGATCCGCATCACTTTGGGTTGGAAGTGGATATTGAAGAGGATGAGGAAGAAGAATATTCTTGGCATCAAGAACCCAACAATGAATTTTCAGTGATCTATGAACAAAAGAATGAATCCAATGAAGTTATTAAAAATTCAGATCAATCTTATGATAATAATGATAATGTAAATATAGTAACAAATGAATATAATAATGATATTGAAATTGAAAATCCACCACTGGTAAGGGCAGTGGCATTATATTCGTTTACACCAGAAAATGGAAATGAATTAGAATTGGAATCCAATCAAATAATCTTTGTTAATGACTCACAAGATTTTGGGGGGTGGTTAGTAGCTTATAACATTGAAACTGGTGCAACTGGTCTTGTGCCAAGTCAATATGTAAGGATAATATCTGATGGGGAGTTAGAGGCGTTAGATCGGGGAGTAGAGTATGTGGAAGAAGAGTTGGGTAGTGAGCGTGTTAGTGGTGAAGAGGAACAGCAGCAAAAGAAACTAGATGGTGACCACAGTGACACTGATGCTGCAGATCATGATCATAATGAATCAAATGAACAAAGTGACACCCCCAGCTCAGTAGAATCAAAATAGAATTCGCATTACAATCACAATTACATTTTCAGGCATTACATACTTAGCGTGAGTTTTAGAATTAATATATAAAGAAAAGATTGAAAAGAATTAAAGGCAAGGAAAGAAATGGGTAGTTTCCTATAATTGATACTTAATTATCAGTGATTTGATCTAAAACAGATTCTTCATTAACATCTATCTTTGGTTCCTTAGCAACAAATCCACCCACTGTATTTAATAAATTATTAATAGTTAGTTTTAATTCTTCATCACATGCATCTGCTAAATCTGGATTATATAAAAGTTTAACTGCCGCACTTAAGGCTAATTGACAATTTAAAATGTAATCTTCACCAATATTATTATTTAAATCAATTGAATAACTTTCAAATTCACGTCCAATTTTCCATGATTCATTTTCTGGCACCCCCCTTTGTAATCTAATTGCTTCAAGATAATTTGAAAATCCTTCAAGATATGCTGATTCAATTGAATCTTCATTAATTTCTCTAGCTGTTGTAGCAATATCTGATGAAGTTATAAACAAACCACATTCTAATGCATATTTGGCTAATGTGAGCAATTGTTCATAAAGATCTAAATATTCATCTTGTAAATCAATATTACTACCACTTTGTAATTCTAATTGACTCTTTTTCAATTGATATAATTCCCATGCTTTATTAATTTCCTTATCAGCTTCATCAAATCTTTGTTGTGAAATTCTAACGGATGCTATTAATGAATAAGTTTCTGGATTGGTATTACATAATTCAATTAATAATTGACACCACTTTTCACATTCTTGTTCAGCTTCAATTTCCATACATAAATCTGTCATCCAAATTTCAATGATTGCACCAATTGCCTTTGTTAATTTCATTAGAATGTAATTCAAAATAAGTTCTGGTGTTTCGTATGCTTGAATAAGAATTTGAATGTTATCATCATTATCATCTCCATTATTAATTAATTCTAATTCTCTAATTAATTCTGCTACACCAATTTCAATTAAATTAACACCATCTTTACCACCGATGATTTGACCTAAATGGAAAAACTTTTCAACACCCTTTCTTCCCTGGGGATCTAATTCACATCCTCTTTGAAGAATTTCATATGCCTTTTCAACATCATTAATTTCTAAATATGCTTCACCAAGTGATTGAAGATAAAGGGGGTTGTTTTGAAACGTGGTTTGATAATCCAAAAGTACTTCAAGAGCCTTTTCGGAATCACTAACTAAAAGTTGTGTATATTGTGCAATTATATTTGCCAATGTTGGATCAATAGCCATTGGTTAGTTATTAATACAGAGAGAGATCTATGGATTTTTAATGCAGGAGGAAAAAAAAAAAAAAAAAAAAATTTCAAATGTTTAAAGATGCAGAAAAAAAATAAAACTAATACGGAAAAAAAAAAAAGGGAGGAAAAACTGTGATGAAATTCCTTTCATTAGTGATTTGATATTTTCCACTCTTCAGTTGAAGTATAGATAGCTTGAAATCTAATAGCATAAAGATACAAGAAACATGGATTATAAGGAAGAACAAACACAAGAATTGGAAATTCTCCAGTCGATTTATCCCGATGAATTGACAATTTTGAATGATTCACAAACAAGATTTACAATTAATATTTTATTAGATACTGAATCCGAAACAAACCATGCGGTGAAACTGGGGGTTCAGTATCCTGATGATTATCCTGATATTGTACCAGAATTGGATGTTTCTCAGGGGGAATGTGATAATTCTCATTTAAGAATAGATTATTTTGCACAAATTGAAGATGAGGATAAAGAAGAGGAGGAAGATGATAACTTTGCCGGTTCAAAGAAACTTGTGAATTTAATTGAACGAATCCAATTAAATAAAGAAGATTATAATAAATTATTAAATATGTTGAAAGATGAAGCAGAAGAAAATATTGGTATGGCATCAATCTTTTCATTAACATCTTCATTAAAGGATCATGCAGAGACATTATTCCAAACCAAATTTGAATTAGAGGAAAAGGCCATTCTTAAAGCAAGAGAGGAGAGAGATATTATTGAACAGGCTAAATTCAATGGTACTAAAGTCACACCAGAATCATTTGCTCAATGGAGAGGTCAATTTAGACAAGAACACGGTATGGATAAAAGATTATCTGAAAGGTATAAAAGTATGCATGATGGGAAATTAACCGGTAAGGAGATTTGGGATAGAGGGATTGCCACTGGAGTTGATGCAGATGCTGATGCTGAGAATGGTGTTGAGGATGGGCACGATGTTGATCTTGCTGAATTACGCAGGAAGATGAAACAAGTGGACATCAGTAATAAGTAACAAGTAACAATTGTTAAATAATAAATGGTTAATAATATAGTAGGTTAAAATAATGAGCATATAAGCCGCCAGCAATTATAGTAGTTTAAGGGTGTAAAAAGACGATATTCAATATATAAATGAACGTGTCGGCTGAAACAATGAGTAGAAGTGGTTCGAATGAACCGTGTACTTTTATCAGTGTGAGTATCTAGCTTATTACTGAACAAATTTTCTCTTAATCATATGGGGGGTCCGCCTTCAAAGCAGTGAAATAAATAATTATTATTATTTTTTTTTTTTTTTGGTTTTGGTTTTTATTTTCCTTCCAAACCTTTATTCTTTATTGATTGATCTATTACAATGTCTAGAGTTCTTTCCCAATCTCTTAAACTTGCATTGAGAGCCGCAGGTGCTCAAGCTAGAATTGCAGTCCCAAGGTTTGCATCAAGAGCAGCAGCAGCACAATTTTCCACCACTTCCCTTAGATGTAATAATGCCACAGAACAATTACACAACGTGTTAGGTGATGAATTAAAATTTGAAGAACAAGATTCCTTTGGATTAGATGAAACCTTCAAATCTTATTTAGAATCCCAAAATATTGAAATTGTTAATACTGATGGTAAGGTTCTTGCAGAATTAATTAAGAAGACCCCTCAAGAAACCATTCATATTTACTTTGATGTTTTAAGGATTTCTCAAGTGTCCTATCAATTGAAGCAAATGCAAGAACAAATTGAACAAAGTGAATATTTGGATCAAGATATTGCAGAAATGGCATTCACTGATGTTAATATTGTTATTGAAAAGAATGGAAAGGCTGCTGGATTTGATTTATCTTTATCACTTATTGATTCAACATTTTCAGTTTCTGGTATTACCAATTTTGAAAGTTCTGAAACTGCCATTTCTGAATCTGCTGATGCTAATGCTGAAAGAGATTTGAAATATTCAGGTCCTGAATTTTCTAATTTAGCAGAAGAATTACAAGAAGCTATTAATCAATATTTAGTTTCAAGAGGTATTGATGGAGATTTGGCTGAATTCATTTTAGCTTATGCTGGTGTTAAGGAGAACAATGAATATCTTGATTGGTTGGTGAATTTAAAGGAATTCACTAAATAATTTACATAAATTCAGTCCTCTCCCCCCCCCCCTACCTAATTCATTATTGATTACTTAACGTGTTCATGATCATCTATTTATTTAACTAATGAAATATTCCTTCTTGTAAATACATAAACACACATACTTAGTTACTTATTTATATAAATATAATCAAATACATATTTAAATGATCGTTATGGAAGGACATTGGTATACCAATACGATTGGGTAATAGTTCTAAGATACTGAGCAGATGAGCTCAAAGGGGCAGTCACACCCCTCGCACCGCAGCCAAAAAGCATGCTTTTTTTCCCCCCTGCCCCCTCCCACTATGGCCCCCCCACGGAGACCCTCGCCCTGGATTCTCACTATGGCTATGAAAAAAAAAAAATATCAACAATTTTTGTAGAGGGTGAAAAAATTCGACATTTCACGCCCATTGGACTGACCTTTTTTAATTTACATATTTAACAATGTCTGACGCTCTTGTTTCATACGCTGCCTTGATTTTGGCTGATGCTGAAAAGGAAATCACTTCTGAAAACTTGCAAACTATCTTGTCTGCTGCTGGTGCATCCGTTGACTCCATCTGGACTCAAGTTTTCTCCAAGGCTCTTGAAGGTAAGGACTTGAAGGATATCTTGTTCTCTATGGCTGCTGGTGCTCCTGCTGGTGCTGCTGCTTCCGGTGCTGCTGCTGGTGCTGCTGCTGGTTCTGAAGAAGCTGCTGAAGCTGCTGAAGAAGAAGCTGCTGAAGAATCCGATGATGACATGGGTTTCGGTTTGTTCGACTAAATGTGTTCAATTAATTGTCCATTTAAAATCAATAGAAAACTAAAACCAATACAAAAAGCTACATTTATAATGACTCTAATATATTAGATCAAGGATTTGAAAGACTTTACATTGAAATAAAGTAAAACAAATCTTTAACTGGGACTAGACACCTTTATTGTAGGGTTTAAGTTTTAGTTTCTAGTTAAAGTGTAAATTAACAACGTAAATTTTCTGAAATGTAGGTGCTGGTATGAAGGGGTGGATTCTCAAAGCGATGTAGAGGAAGAAAAAAAAACTGCCATTATTACATAAGCGCTGCAACATTGCATTCATTAGTGAGGCAGAAGCTTATACCTTAGCTCTCTCACTCCACCAGCTGTCTCGTTGAGTATTGTGCTAGGCGTTTACAATCATATTGTTATTTTGGATTATGCCTTTAAAACATTCGGTAATTTCATTGCTTATAAGTTGATGGAATCATTTGCCATTTTTTGACTACCCCAATACTTGTGAGTTTAGGGGTTATGAGACGCTGTCAATTATCACTACCATTATTATTATTGCAAATTTTCTACTCAATATGTTCCATTTATTATATACTATTTAAATCTAGTGGTGGTATTTTTATTGTATAATATGTATAAAAAATGGATAATGCTTATGAGCTCATGAAAAAAAAAAAGCATAAATGGAATAAATTTGAATAAATAGATGGGGAAATTTTATGGAATTATATAAAAGACACGAATAAATATTACCTTTATTTCATCTTCTTTGGAGGAGCTTCAATACCAGCAGCTTGGTAAAGGAAACCCTTGAAGAATTCATAAACTGGGAAAACAACACATTGACCAGAAGCAACTCTCATAACTCTTGGAATGATACCCTTATAAAAAGCAGAAACACCAGATTCCTTAATAAGAGTAGTACCGATTCTAATAGCTCTATTCAAATTGGATTCAGTAGTGATAGCAGTTTCCTTTTGCATTCTAGTTTTAATAGTATCTAAAGGATTGTTACAAAATGGACCAATTGCACCAGATGTAAACCCAATAATTGCTGTTTGATAAGTTGGTAAAGTTTCAGTATTTTGAAGATCTTGAAGCTTTGATTTTAAGAATGAATAAGTAGTGAAATTAGCACCTTGATTAATAGCTTGTCTACCAGCAGTAAGTGCCACACCTCTCCAAAGAGTTTTTAAACCTTCTTCTCTAATAATAGTCAGAAATGCTTGAGGAGCAGAAGTATATTTAGCCTTTTGTAATGGATCCTTTAATGAATTATGTTGAGCTTGCATTCTAATTTTAACAACTTCCATTGGATTAACAACCAAACAAGCTTCAGTGATACCAGCCATGACACCTGAAAGGAATGTTAAAGGACCAGAAATAATACCAGTTTCCTTATTAGTGAAGAACCCCTTATAAATTTCAAAAGATGAAAATCTAATTGCCATCTTTGGAACAATACCAATACAAACTGCTGTAAGACCCTTATAAAGTGCAAAGAATCCCTCATTTTTAGCAATTGAAACACCAGTTGAAAACATACCTGGAGCCTTTGCACCTGCATCTGCTGATTTTTTAAATAATTGCATTCTAACTTTAATTGTATCTAATGGATGACAAACAAGTGCCTCAAATAAACCTGCTGTACCACCAGCAATTAAATCAATTGCGGTACTACCTTTTTTCTTATTAGCGTTTTGGGAAGCAGACATGATTTAAAGGCTAACTAACTAAGTAACTAACAGGGGGTTAGGGGGGTGTGTGTGTTTGGTCTCTTTATAAAGGAAAAAAAAAAAAAAAAAAAAATCCAACCAAAAGGGTATATTTGGGGGGGGAATTGCATTTTATATTACTGATTCCCGGAGATTCGAACCCCCAAAATGAAAAAATTCTTGTTGTTTTTTTGCAGCGATTTTTTTCGTTGAGATGAGATTTTGAGTCATGGACAGCTCAGCGGCTCAGTGCGACGGCCATAGGCCTACTAATATGAGAAGGTCATGGGGGCACTCCTTCGTTAAACATTGTATATATGATGAAGTAGTTTATTGTTTGAGTTAATCATATAATCCACCGGTCTCTTTGATGAAATGAATCAATCCAAATCATTTAAATTGCAATTGGGGATACGGACCGATGAACCCCGGTGACCCGTATCGTATCCCGTTTTCGGACTTGAGACTTATAGCCAAGTGGAATGAAATGAAATCGCAGGGAACCAAAAAAAAAATTAAAAAAAAGGCTGCGATGGCCGGCACCGGCAGAGTGGCTCACCTGGAACGGGGGGGTGCGTGTGTGAATGGGTGAATGGGATTGCACAAAAGGCATTGGGCGGTGGTGGTCAGCCTATTAGTATATGGTTTGTTTACACAAGCGATTCAGTCAAGAAATGGAGTGGGTGGGGTGGGGTGGGGTGAATGGGGATTGGATTGAGCTGAGTTGGGGGGGTGTAGGTGGATCCGGTTGCGGGATCGCGGGAGCTGCGATTGTGGGAACGACGTCGCAGATAAGGAAAAAAAAAAGGTAGGAAGCAAAAGATTACGTGGTCTTACGTCAGCTCACGCGTCTTGTGATTTCTAACGCGTGATATGCTTGTGTGTACCACTGCATGCATGTTGTGACTGATATTACGCGTTGCTTTAATCATTACCGTGGTTTACATTAACTTTTAGATTGATAGATTTTATTTTAGATATATATATAACAATCATTTGTTGATTTATTCAAGTTTTCTAATTTTGGGTTGATTTGCAAGTTTATTTAATGACCTATGTTTTTGTAAACGGGAAAATAAATGGTTTAAAAAATCAACTATTTGCCTCATTTCTTTTTGAGCTATTGATCACAACCAACTGTAGGGCTGGCCAATTCCTATTTTTGTTATGGCTTTAACTAATTTAACTAATTTTAACCAACATAATCCACGTTTCAAGCACTCATTTTAAGTGGGTTTAACGTGACGCGTTACATTCAGTGGTGAATTACTTCAAATAGATGGAGAAAAAAGGGGGGCCAACTTTATTAAAATATAAAATAAATTAAGGTTATTAAAACAAATAAATTCAATCATTTACTCTACATTAAGTCAAACCACACCACTTAGGAGCCGAGTTGAATTTCACTGAGTTGGCCCAATTGGGGCGCCTTCCCCTTTTGGCGTAAATTGGGAAACTCGCAGCGCGAAGAGTTTTTAAATTTAGAAATTCAAACTTTAAAAAATTAAAAAAAAAAAAAAAAAAAAAAAAAAACCCACAAAAAAAACCGAAAAAGAAAAAGGCTCCATCAGAAGTTGAACAACATTCAACCTCATTGGCTAATCCATTCCCATAGGTTGTAAGTGGATCTTTTATTTGAGTCTAAAGTCATCAAGAAAATCTATCGGAACATTATAACCATTAGAATCCTGTTTTAAGGCCATGATGTCTTCCTCTCCACCTCCAAACTCCAATAACAACACATTTTTGTCATCACCTAATAATTTCGACTCCACTAATTTACAGTTTACGGAGTTGAATCCACTATTTTTCACAAATGAATTCAGTTATTTAGACACTCAGCTTCCTTTGCAACAACAGCAGCAACATCAGCAGCAGCAACAACAACAACAACAACAACAACCGCAACAACAACTATTACAACAACAACAACATTTTTTAACTGACTCTAATTCATTGGATTTTTATACAACAACATCAATTAGAGAATCCATTATCAATAACAATAACAACGATAATGAATTAGAAAGTTTTGATTTGAATTCAACAGATTTTCAAGATTTTGTTCCAATTTCTAATAATAATAACGATCCAACACTTCATTACCCACCACAATTTTCAACTATTAATCAAACTCCATCATCATCTTCATCACAATTGAAAAAGTCTTCAACTTCTTCATCAAATAATATCTCCTCATTTTCCCCCCAAGTATTATTTTCAAACCAAAACCAAAACCAAAGTCCAGTTAGGAAACCACAATTGTTTTTGACTCCACGTAGATTAACAAATTCTACATCATTTAATAATCATAAAAGATCAAAATCATCTAAAATCATTGAAAAGTCTCCTCTTTATACCCCTCATAATGGATTAAATGGTAACCCCTTTTATATACCTTCAGTTCAACAACAATCATTAAAATCTCCAAAAATTTCAAAGAGATCTCATAAAAAAACAACATCAATTTCAACATCAATTTCATTTAATCATTTAGATCATGATTTGAATTTACATTTAGGTTCTCCTTTAGATAGATCTCCATTGGGGGATGATGAAGATTATGAAAATGCCAATAATAATAATAATACTAATGATAATAATAATACTAATGATAATACTAATGATGAGGACAATAATGATGACAACGACAACGACATAGATGAAACAAATGATAAAATATCAAATATAGATAGAATTCATTCTCAGACAACATTTAATAATGATTTAAATGATAGTACATTTGTGATACCAACTTTAATTGAAAGGAATACTACATTATCTCATTTGCAAGCCCCCCTAAATACATTAATTGAAGATAAAATCGATATGACTTCTCTTAATGGGTTGAATTATGGTGATACTTTAAGAAGAGATGATAGTAATGAATACAATATGGCAAATCTAGATTATTTAGTTGAAAATAATAGTAGCGGTAGTAATAATGAAAATAATGGAGGAATTTTATTAAATGAAGCACATTTATTAAGACAACAACAAAAGCAAAAACCTCAATTAGAAACAGTTGTTAATTCAAGAAGACTTCAACGTTCTAAATCCAATTTCAATTTAAGTGATATTGCCATCACTAGAAGTAGAAGTTCTTCATTAATTCAACAACAACAACAACAACAACAAGCAAATGCAATGGGTCACCCCTCTCAATTTATTCATCCTAATACGATCCCCCTAAGACAAACATCGAGTTCATCAACTGTTTCATTGCCAACTACGGGTTCAACATTTGCACCAAATTACGACTTATATATACAGCAACAACAGCAACAAAAGCAGCCACAACAACAAAAGGAACACTCATTCTCCATATCCAATATACCATTACCAAGTGTATCCTCACCAAATATTTCGAATATTCCAGACTCACCAAAGAGACGTCAAAGAAGATCCACTACAAGTACTACCAGTACCCCCTCATCATCCTCTAATATCAAATTTCCAGAACGTTTGGATTTACCACAACAAAGTGCACGATCCAAATCAAGATCTAAAAAGAGTATTAATGATGATAAAAAGATCCATGAATGTCCACTTTGTCAAATGAGATTTCAAAGACCTGAACATGTTAAAAGACACATGTTATCACATTCTAGTGAAAAGCCATTCCAATGTCCTGAAAGTGGGTGTGGGAAACGTTTTAATAGGAATGATAATTTGAAACAACATTTAAGAAATATTCATAAAAGGAAGATTTAGAGAACAAACACAATAATTGACCAAAGGCATGTCATGGATATAAATTTCAGATACCATTTAGATAACATAAGAGAAGAAGAAAGTGTTAGAGACCGATGAAAAGAAGGAAAAGAAGGAGCTTCCTTGTTTTATTTTTTATTTTTATTTTTTGCATAACTCAATAACCCATACATGGAAAATGTATATTACTTTAGAGATATATATATATGTATACATACATACATACATACACACATACACACACACACACACACGTTCATATATATATACATTTTTATATATATATTTACAAACATGGAATACAACAACAAGATCAATATACTATACCATCCATTACATAATTCCATTTCTTTTAAATTAGTTTAGATTATATTAGCTTACTTTGTATTTAATTTTCCTTTATTAAACCAACCAATTGTTACTAAATAATAATAATAATAATAATAATAAAAATAAAAATAAAACAACAACAACAACAACAACAACAGACAATAAAACAAAACCCTATACAAGATCAAAGAACATCCCTAATTTCAGCTTCAACTGGAGTTTCCCCAACATTAACGGTGGCAACAACATTTGATTTATGAAATTCCTGGCCCATTATAGCAGCCGCAGCATAACTTAAGAAACAAATGGTCCAAAGAATGGCCAATGCTAAAAGTGATGTGGACTTTAATGTTAATGAAATCCATTGAATAGCTGCCATTATAACATAAAACACAACTCTCATCCAATTAGAATCTAAACCTTGAACAAATAAAATTATACTATCAGGAATTCTAAAGATCTTTAATAAGAAGGGGATTTCCACAATGGCAACAATTGGTGCTTGAACAATTGCAACAATGCCAAAGATGAACACCAATGAAACATGGAATAAATTGGCAATACCTAATGATAATGCTAGGGGGAAGGAGGCAATACCTAAATATTGTCCATATAATGACAAATTTCTTGATTTCAAGTCTGTCATTAGGCCCGCAACCTTGATATAATCCGAAATCGCCATAGGATTCAAATGCCAATTTCTGGTGATAAAAGCAAAGCTAAACGTTAAGCAAAACGCAAAGCTATACGTATGAGAGAAAAGCCAAAAAAAAGCCCAAAAAAACAAAGGACTCACACACTCCACCAAACTTGAGATTTTTAAATTTTAAATTTTTTTACAGCTCTATTGTTACCATGATGACATTGTGATTGAGAAATTAACTTGGATTCTTATTTAAATAAACAAGTGATTTATGGATAAGACTAAGCTTTCAAGACTCGGGGAAGTTTTAAGTGCCAAAACAAAGGAATGGAGGGGGTTCTATGAAGATTTATCGGATTCCTTAACAAAGTTAGTTGATGAAGCCATTGAACACCCCATTTTAGATGAAGATAATAAAGAAATTGAAACAATCATTGAAAATAAACCTCAAGATGATACTACATTGAATCAATATATGTATTTAACAAAATTGACATTTGAAGAATACCAAAATCATGTATTTTTAAGACAACGAATTAGAGAAATTCTTGAAACTAATTTAGAACCTGTTAATCAAAGAATACTTATTCAACATCTTATGTCAAGATCCTATCATGAAAGAAAGATGCATATTGATGAAGGTGAAGATCAATATCAATATCAAATCCAACATCAAATAATTGATTTAGATATTGATGATGATGAAGTGATTTTATCTGAATTAGATAAAACTCCAACTTATTATAGTGAAGGTGATTCAATTTTAGGTTGTGAACATTATCAACGAAATTGTAAAATTGAATGTTTCACTTGTAGAAGATGGTTCACATGTCGTTTATGTCATGATGCTGAAATTCATGATCATTCATTAAATAGATCTGAAATTAAACATATTATTTGCATGTTTTGTAATTTACCACAACATCCAAATCAAAGTGATTGTTTAAATTGTGGGAAAACATTGGCTAAATATTTTTGTTCTATTTGCAAATTATATGATAATGATTCTCAAAAGGATATTTATCATTGTGATAAATGTGGTATTTGTCGATTAGGTTTAGGATTAAATAAAGATTATTTCCATTGTGATCAATGTAATGCATGTATTTCAATTTCATTGTTAAATTCTCATGTTTGTATTGAAAATTCAACTAGATCTAATTGTCCAATTTGTGATGAATATTTATTTACAACTACTTTACCAGTTATATTTATGTCTTGTGGTCACCCCATTCATGAATCCTGTTTTAATGAACACTCCAAACATAGTTATAAATGCCCAATTTGTAAAAAGACTGTTTTAAATATGGAAGTTGAATTTAGAATGACTGATACAGAAATTGATAATTCAATAATGCCTGATGATTGTCAAAATTGGAAATCAATTGTTAAATGTCGTGATTGCGATGGTTGGTCAAATGTTAATTATCATTATTTAGGTCATAAATGTGATCATTGTCAAAGTTATAATACTATGATTATGAAGGTTATTAAAACTGAAAAGGATTATGATTTATCAGATATTAATATGAAATCTAGTATACCAATGTCGATTTCCAATTCATTAAATGAAAATTTCCAATTTGAAAAGGTTAAAGAAATTTCAAAGGAAGAAGAATTAGAAAGAGAACGATTAAGATCAAATACAATTGAATCTCAGGGTTCTGATTTAACCTTTTGGGGGATTAAAAATGAATCAAAATCACAATCACAATCACAATCACAATCACAATCACAATCACAATCACAATCACAATCACAATCACAATCACAATCACAATCACAATCACAATCACAATCGCAAGCAAAATCAAACCTAATAAAAGAATCAGTAGAGAATTCTAATAATTCTGATAATAATGATGATTTAGTTAATAATTTCATTAGAGTTATTAACAATTTTGAAACTTATAATAATATAAGTGATGCATTTAAAGATTGGATTAATACATCAGTTCCTTGGGATAATGATAATGAAGAAGAAGAGGATGATGAAAACGACAACGACAACGACAACGACAACGATACTGATAATTAATGATTAATTTTTCTACTAATATTTGAAACCTTGTTAATGGGATCTTTTTCCTATACACATACAATAAATACGATACGCAATTTTTTATAATTTTAAACTAACTTGAATCTCGCCGGCCTCTAACTCTTGAACTTAATATTGGTATACTTAATAATGATCTCTTATTCAAATCTTCATTGAAATGATTAGCTATTTCACTTTGTGGGGATAACTTATTATTATTATCACTTGGTATTTTGGTCAATTGATAATGTGAATTATTATTCCCACTATTTAATGAAATTTGATCAGTGTTATTGTTACTGTTCACTCTACTCATGCTATGACTTGATATGTTGGCCCCATTATATGATTGTGATGGCGACCCCCCACTTTGTTGTGAAACTCTAAAGGTTCTTGATGACATTGATGATGCTCTTTTAGTAATTTCATTAGATTCCGACCTTGATCTAATAATACCACCATTATTCCCATTCCCATTCCCATTCCCATTCAATGAAACCCTCATGGGTGATTGGTTTAATGACACTGATGATTTCCTTGGTGGTAAAATAAAATCATTTGTAACTGGTGTAGATACATTTGATGATGATTTATGCAATAATGATGAAAATTTACTACTAGTTTCAAAGAATTCTCCATCATCTGATAAAACACTTGTAATGGAGAATTTACGCCCCTGAATAGATGGTAAATTCACTTTACCATTTGGTGATGACAAAATATATGGTTTCAAAACTTCATCTCTGTTATTACTAGCAATTGATGAACTACCAGTATTGAAAAATGTTAAACTCTTTGCAGATGAGGGTTCCCTAGATCTTTGGAAGGGTCCTGTTTGAATAGGTGGCGTGAATGCCATAGGTTGTGATGGTGTGGGAGACATTGGATTCCCCTTTGTCATTTTCAATTTCTTAAATATTTGAACTGTGGAATCATCAAATGCCAGATCTAAGGGATTCCATCCAAAATTATTAACCAATGTATCATCTGTATCATAATCAATTAAAAGTTTCATACATTCGACATTGGCATATTGTAATGCTAAATGTAAAGGGGTGTCACCTGAATTATTTTGTAAATTCGGATAGGCACCATTTTGAAGTAAAATATCTAAACATCTATAATTTCCCTTAATACAGCATAAATGTGTAGCAGCATTCCCATCTTCATCTCTTTGATCAAGACAAACATTGAAATAATTTAATATAATTGGCAGGGTATCAACTGAATCACCTAAACACGCTAAATGTATCACGGTTTGCTTTTTAAACGTCAGCTTGATTTCATCTTCATTTGTTATTTGTGTATAATGACCAGCATCAGGAGATAAATGACGTTCAACCAGCTTTTCTAAAATCAACTGTGTACATTGCCGGTTATTATTATATACAGCATAATGAAGGTTCGACCACCCGTTTTTGGGGTCAATATTATCAATCAGATCCTCGTACTGTTCCATTATGGCACATGCTGTGTCCACGCTATCGGAAACAATCGCCCTACGTAGTAGGATATCTGGTTGGAGCATTTAAGGAGTGAGTTTATTTTAGTTGGTGTAAATTTAAAAATGGCGTGCCTTAACGTGACGTCACAAAATTGACTTATATTGAGGTCCTCTTCATTTTCGAATTATAACATTAGCAATTTGTATAGGTTTGATGAATTTAAAATCGCTTGCTTGGTTTGGTTAATTATGTCTTTTCTCCCAAAATGGGGGATCACGGGGTTCTTGCCCATTTAAAATTGGGCAATGCTTATCAATTTTTTAAAATTGAATGATATTGTTGAAAATGATGGATTTAAATTGCTTCAAATAATATAACTCATTAATAATGTAATATTAATATTAGTATTTAATTAAATTATATACTCCAATATATATTGGTTTAGCTTTTATTTAAAAGATATGAATTGATAGGAGTTAACCCATGGCTCAGTTGCTCAGCACACCTTTTATTTTAACCTTAAGTAAAAAAAGGGACATATTTGTTAAAACATCGGTAATAAAAGATGTCCAAAGGACTATAAATTTTAAAAAGATTGATTTATTTCTTTTAAAGCAATAAAAAAGTTGAAATTGATTAATTGATAAATTCAAAATTTCATAAAAAAGGTGAAACCACATACCAAACAAAGCTAATCAAATGGTCTGATTAAGGGGATAGACAGTTGTTATCATAAACAAACACATACAACTGATTATGAACTTATTTAAAAGAAATAACTCATTTGAATTCAAAAATTGGCCCATTTCGGATATCACCGAAAATCTGATTAGTTTAAAAAGAACTAATTTCCCAAGCTTTTCTCCCTTCCCCCCCCTCCTTTATCCTTTATTTTACAACAACAAACAAAAACTCAATATACAGAATGGCTTACTTACAAGATTCCCAATATGGTAAACAATTAGTTAAATTTCTTAAGGTTAAGAAGGATCCTCAAAATCCACAAAAGCAAGATGTCCTTGAAGCTACTGTCAGGGTCCTTTTAAAGGGGCAATTTGATGTTTCATACACTGAAGCTGATAACTCACCAGTGGTCCCAACCGATACAGTTAAGAATACTATCTTAGTGGAAGCTAGAACCCATGACGTTTTCCCAATTGAACGTTTTGCTGCTCACTTGGCTCAACATTTCATCAACAAATACTCTCATGTGTCTTCTGTTAATGTTAACATTGTTCAATCCAAATGGTCTAAATATAAGGTTAATGGTAAGATCCATGATCACTCCTTTATTAAGGATGGTGCTGAGAAGAGAGTCACCGATTTGGTGTACTCTAGATCTGGTGAATTTACATTGTCATCCTCCTTAAAGGATCTCACTGTTTTGAAGTCTACTGGTTCTGGTTTCACCAATTACCATTTATGTGATTACACCACTTTGAAGCCAACTGAAGATCGTATTTTATCTACTGATGTTGATTGTGTTTGGAAATTCGATCACAGAAAGATTGGTTCAATTAAAAACATTGAAAAACTTGCTGATAAGGGTATCTTTGATGATTACTTTGCTCATGTTAGCAGGGTCACCCTTGAAAGATTTGCTTTAGAAAATTCCCCATCTGTTCAAGCAACTATGTACAATATGGCCTCCGATATTCTTGATCTTTGCCAATATATTTACAATGTGTCTTACACCTTGCCAAACAAGCACTATATTCTCTTTAATTTAGAATGGAAGGGACTTGACAATCCAAATGATTTGTTTTATCCATCCTCTGACCCAAGTGGGTTGATTAATTGTACTGTTGGTAGAGAACCTGTTGCTAAATTATAATTGACTTAATTCCTCTTTTAATTCATTTTTCATTTTGACATGAATTTTTTAGAACTTCTTTGTATTTCTTCTTTTTTTTAATTTCATTCTAAATAATGGCTCAATAATAAACTATAGATTAATAATATCATTTAATATAATGTCTAAATATGTGTATTAATATCCAGCTTTACTTTCATTGAAGATTATTATGATATTTCGTTTACTTATATGATAAAAGAAAAGAAAAATCTAATTTAAACGATTCCACTTCAAAAATTTAACCTTTTTTTTTTGTTAATTCCGATTCATCTTCAATCAAGTCTGCCATGTCATTATTATTCCGTTCTTTCCCATCGTTACGTCTCGGATTCAGAAATATCAGAACATATGCTACTCAACAACAGTTTGCTAAGCCTCCTAAACCAGCTAGTGGTATTAAAAAACTGATTCAACAATATGGTTACTCAGCTTTAGGTGTCTACCTTGGTATCTCTATTATTGATATTCCTTTATGTTGGCTATTTGTTCACTCCGCCGGTGAAGATCAAATTAGAGAGCTTCAAAACTCAGTCAAGGAATTCTTTGGCTACAATACTGATAAATCTAGTGAGGATGAAGTTAATAAGGGAAACGAAGACGATGCTGAAAACAAGGGTTCAACCTTTTGGACTGAATTTGCAGTGGCATATGCTCTTCACAAATCCCTTGTCTTCATTAGATTACCTATTGCTGCCGCAATTACACCTGCTGTTGTTAGACAATTAACTGCTTGGGGATTCAAAGTTGGTAAAAAGGTTCCTACAATTGCATCCGAAGCTGTTAAAAAGGGTAAATTCGATCCAACAGCTACTCAATTCGGTAGCTCTGCTTCCAAAGGTCAAAAGATACTATAATCTTAATTAACTGTATATATACACATTTTTATTATAATTAATTAATAAACCCCATTTCTTCTTCTTTCTTCTTTCTTATCTGAATTTTGCATAATATGCTTCCTCTTCAAATCTTTTTTCAACTCTTTCAATCACTTCTTCACCATAAACTTCCAATGGGTCTTCGCCACCAAGCAAACATCTTCTTTCATGTTCCTTTTGTTCCTCCTTTGTTAAAATAACAACATTACCCATACCAAGCTCCTTATTAATATCCCATCTACTTATAGTTAATCTTGTTGAAAGCCCACTAACAGGTGATTTACCCCTCCAAACTTCTTCCAGAATATATTGAATATCACTCAATCCAACAAATGGAGTTCTTTGATCCTTAATACCTAATCTAGTTTGTTGACCTGCAAGTGATTGTAAAAGGGAATCATATACCTTGTATCTATTTTTACCCTCAATTGGTTCAACTGGGTAACCAGATGCCTTTGTAACAATATACGTGGAAATAGCTAACCCAAAAATTGCTGGCATAGTACCTAAAACAGGTAAAATTCTAACTCTGAAATTCTTTAATGCCGTTAACTCATCAACAGGACCCTTTTGGAATTCCTCTTCTGGCAGAGGTAATAAGTTGGCCTTACGAGGATCAGGCTTTTCTGCACTGAAAATTGTAGCGATACCCCTAGTGATCCCCATCTTTTTCAATCTACGACGAACGGCTCTTGCAAGTGGATCTTCATCAGAAACTGAAATATCTCCAATATTGACTCTTGTTGGATCAGACTTACACGCTGCCCCCATTGAAGACACCACTTGGATCTCATTTCTATAACAATATTCTAATAATTCAATCTTAGTATCAATGTTATCAATACAATCAATAACAAAGTCAGGTTTAGTTTGATCCCACCAATGTAATAATCTTTCTGATTTATCACCACTGAATAATTCATTAATTCCTTCAACTTGGACCCATGGGCAGATTTGTGAAACAAAATCAACTAACACATCAACTTTACTTCTACCAACATCCTTTAGGGTTGCACATGCATGTCTATTTAATGAGGAAAGTGACACTTGATCAAAATCAACAATTCTAATTTGTGAAACACCAGATCTAACAAGTGAAACTATAGCATTGGACCCTACACCACCTGCACCAATAACAATGATCTTTAAGCTACGAATCTTTTTCATACCATCAGAAGATAGGAAGGCATAATTTCTAGCTAATTGCTCCTCAATCAATTCTTCTGGATGTGATTGAGAGTCATGAACAATGGTGTTTTCATTGGTACGTTTCAACCCACTAGATTGTTGAATAGCTGAACCAGTGGTTGATGGTTTACTGACTGGTTCCTTTGAGGTTGGTAAAACAAATTGATATAGGGTGTCCAAAATGGAACTTTTAGGATTATATTTATTCACAGCATCAACAATCAAAGCCGTAGTAATAGCAGTTATAGCCACAATAGTCAAAGTGGTTGGTCCTTTAGTCATTAATCAATCAATGAAAAATGAAGATATCAAGTGAAAAAAAAGCAAGAAAAATTTAGTTGAATAATTCATAAACAGTGCTCAGCACTTTAAGTAAATGGTGTAAATGATCCAATAATAATTTTATTGGAACTTGTAGACGAAGAAGCAACAACAGGTCCATTTTCAATTATTGGTTTTTGAAGCTCAGCTTCCTTTTCTTGATTTTCAGAGCTGTCCTTCGACGCAACTTGATTGTCTGATTTTGGCTCCTTGGACATTTTAACTTTTTTCCTTCTCTTAACAGGCTCCACAGCCTCTGGCAATTCATCATTGACAATAAAGATATCAATTGACCTTCTTCTCCTCGATGGTTCTTCTTCAAGTACAATAACTGACTCTTCCCTCTGATCTTCCACTATTTCATTATCTTGAATCTGGTCTTCAGCTTGAGCTTCTTCCCGTTGTCTTTGTTGTTGCTGCTGCTGTTGTTCAATCAATTTGGCAACGGAAGTTCCATTTCTGTCTTTCAAATCACCATTCCATATAAACCATCCTTCAACATGACTTCCCTGTTCTTCAACTTCCAATTCCTCGTCATCAATGAATGGGTCATAAACATCATATTTCCCAATTCTTTGGTTGTTTTTGGCCTCTCTTTTATTAAGAGCAGACAAAACTAAGGACTCCTTTTGTACATCTGTCATCTCACTATCAAACTGGATACCTAATAATTTAACAATTTCATGATCATTAGCAATGTCCGTGGTTGATTTCCTTGTATCATCTGAAGCGACAAAATCGTCTGGCCCAGTGCTAGCAGTGACCCCAACAGTATTAGCATCCGCATCTTCATCTCCACCGTCGTCATCGTCATCATCATCGGCATCACCATCGCCGTCTTCTTCATCAACCACTGCACCTGCCGGATCTGTTTCGTCCCATCGACCAGGTAGCGGAGCAGGGGCAACGCCATATTTTTCTTCAACTAACCAATTAAAGTTAAACTCTGTATGTATATCATTATGTGTAGATATTGGGACCTCTATTTCAATAACATTGGTAGAAGGATCGAACTCTTCAACTGGTTTAGTTTTCTTTTTAGTCGTCTTATTCAACGCGTTTTGTTCTACTGCAGGAGACAGTAAGGATGAAATCTTCAGCAAAGAAGACCTCTCTGTCATTCCAGAAGCCTCGTTATTCATCTTTGACTCCAAAATGGTCATGAAAAGGAAATGTCTTAAGATAAATCAAAGTTCATAAAATAAAATAAAATAATATTATAAAATCATAACAAATTACATAATTGCTCATGAATACAAGCATGGTATATTAAATAACATCAAGCATCCTCCAACTCAGTAACAACCATCAACCCAATAATTTCATCAATAACTTGAGCAGCTAAAAGACCGGTTGCATCATTCCCATTGGCATTTGGCGGTGTGCTGACTTCAACAATATCAGCACCAACGATTTTCAAGCCCTCCAATTCATCTAAAATAGTCATCACTTCTCTACTTGAGAATCCACCTGCTTCTAAAGTACCTGAATTGACAAGGGGAGCATCAAATGTGTCCAAATCAAAGGTTAAATAAACTAATTTGTCACCAACAATTTGTTTGATCTTTTGACCAATACCTCTAGCACCTAAGATATCGATATCCTTAGATGTAATTGTTTGGAATCCACATTCAACATCATGCTTCATATCATCTGGTTTAATGTACGGAGCTCTAATCCCAACATGGACAGATTGGTTATGTGCAATATATCCAGCTTCTGCAGCGTAATGTAAAAAGGTACCATGATTTAAAGAAGCATATTTAGTAACACCACCTCCAAGAACAGTAGGATCCCAAGTATCAATATGAGAATCAAAATGGATAATAGCCAAATCACTGGAATTGGTAAATGTTTCCCATGCAGATTTGATATTCATTAAAGTAACAGTGTGATCACCACCAAGTGTAATAACACGAGTTTTATCGAAATTTTTGGATTTGGAAGTAGTAGAATGTTTGTGAATTGCTCTTTGACCTCTGTATAGTTGATTTAAAGCAATTCTAGCATCAAATGGAGTCATTGGAACATCACCACAATCCATTATGTCCAACACCTCATAAACAGGTAGATTCTTCAATTTGGAATCAGGTGTATTGCCTCTTATAGGTGAAATACCGCCAAATAATCTTCTAGACCCCTCTCTAACACCATTTGGCCCAAATCTAGCACCCGGAGAGTAAGAAACACCCGAATCGAATGGAGCACCAATAATTGCAATATCCAATGGAAGAGAAGAATCACTGAAACATCCAAACGGAGTTGGTGGAGTAGGTAAATGTGCAAATGATAGTGGTCCTATCAAAATAGAAGATTGGAAGTCACTCAGATCATCCGGATCGGGGTATTTCAACTTGTTCACTTGGAAATGATGAGCCGATGATGCACTAAGTGGTTCATTCAAATGATTTAAAGTAGAGTATTTATTATAGATCTCATCATGGTTGGAATCATGGATAAGAGATCCAAAGATAGAATCCATAAATGAAAGTTGTGTATGAGTTTGTTGAACTGGAACTTGAGCTTGATGTTGATGTTCATTCTCAATAAACAGTCCGATTTCAGGAATCACAAATGCTTCCACACTTATCAAGTATGTCACTAATGCCAATAATAACTTCATTGCCATCAAAGAGAAGAGGGTATGGACAGGTTTCAAAAGGGAAGTTTGATGCTTATGTACCATTTCCGCTTCCCAATAAGGAAGGTCTAGTCGCTCACAAAGACGGCCCTATCAAAAACGTGTGTCATACACCATCCTAACTAAATGATCACTGTCACATAACTCATCGGGTATCAATGATGATGAAAATCACCCCATATCAGTAACGTTATTGTTAGTTGATGGTAAAAATCCCGAAATGACTATTGTTGAAATTTTTGCCTATCAGAATGCACCCAATTCATTCACACAAAATCTAATGTCGGGGCCCAATAGAGTGGCAGAGATGGCTAAGAATATAGCCAAGTTGCACCCCTATCCGCCTAATCAAAATCTAATAAATAGTCAACACTTTTATCACAATTCAATGCTTTTAGATTGGACAAATCAGACCCCTCATCCGGTGAGTCTTCGTCAGTTGGCCAATTTTGGTAAACGGTTAACTGTTGAGAAGTTGATATCTTCAGCCAACTTTGTCAGAACAGAGTTACCGCTTCGATTGAGCTTGAAAATTAGGGAATTACAGTCCCTTCCATTTGATGTTATTTCCAATTATCACTTAAATCAAGTTTATCAATCTTATTATTATTGTTTTAGCGCATTTCGAAGGGTTAGCGAGATCAAATCTTTGGAGGATAATGTGAAATTTTGCAGATTTGTTTCTAAGATGCTTGATGATCATTTGATTGTGTTACCACATTTGATGATGGGGGCATTAGAGGTTTCCGTTTTAAAATCAATGACTCAGGATCAATTGGATGCATTTATGTCTTCTATGATTAGATCTCGTGTTAGTAGAAGAGTTATAATGAATCAACACATTTGTATGTCCGGATCATATATGGAGAACTTGAAAAAGGGACTTGATCCTGGTGATAAGCCACCAGATTTTGTGGGCGAAGCATTCCAATACTTATCAGCTCATGAGCAGTTGAAACTGTCATATGATTCTGTGGCATGGTTTTTGAAAACTCAAGACCCAGATTTGAAAGTCCCTGAGTTAATTATTAAAGGTGACGATGTAAGATTTCAGTTTATGACAAATCATTTGAATTATATTTTGACTGAAATTATTAGAAACGGATTAAAATCTACCATAGAACAAACAAAGACTATAAACGAAAAAACCAAAATGACTTCTTCTTTGTTACCACCTCCATTTGTTGTTGAAATTACCGTTTCTAAAAAGGATATTTATCTTAAATTTAGTGATCAGGGAGGTGGTGTTCCTCTTTTTAAGTTGCCAAAAGTTTGGTCTTTTGGTAAAACTCCTGAATTAGCCATGGGATATTTGGAAAACTTTCATGATTTGCCCGGTTTAGATCTACCTATAAGATTGCCAATTGTTGATCACGCATATTTCAATGCTGATGAGTGCACACCACCACCATTACAGGGTATGTTATCCAATTTGGGGAATTTGGAAATCACATCGTCTGATCATGAACCAGGCTCTATGTTACGAGCTCTGTGCAATAGACCATTTAATCACACTCTTGGTATTTCATTGCCGATGTGTTACGTTTATGCCGATTATTGGAATGGGGAATTAAGTATGAACAGTGTGGAGGGGTATGGAACTGATGTTGTGTGGCGTGTTAGTAAATTGGGTACCTCTGAAGCAGAGGGTGGGTTGGATAGAGCTTAAATTATATATATCATATATCCATTGTATTTCTTAACTATTTTATTCTGAGCTTATGAGCACATGTTACGTAATTTAGGTCATGACAAAATTGATTGTCGCAGATCTCGCGAACCAGCGGCCACTGCACTTTTTTGCTTTATCGCATTTTGGATACCCATTAACTGGTAGCCTGATTGATAAAGTCAACAAAAGACAAGCATTAGATAATGGTATGTAGTGAGTCTAAGATTCAGTAATTGATTGAATCAATGAATGGTTGATCAATCGATTTTGCTGGTGTCATCGTGGTTTTCTTCATATGTTGAAGCTCACTTTTCTAGTACGTTTAATATATAAATACTAACTCATTCGACAGGCTGGTGCACTTGAAAATGCTAGAAAGGCCATCAAGAATCTTTCTCTTGATGCAGATGAATCACTCTATGGTCAAATTTACTCTGTTTCTGGTCCTGTTGTCATCGCCGAAAACATGATTGGTTGTGCGATGTATGAACTTGTGAAGGTTGGTCACGATAACTTGGTTGGTGAAGTCATTAGAATTGACGCAGACAAAGCCACAATTCAAGTTTATGAAGAAACTGCAGGTGTCACTGTTGGTGATCCAGTTTTAAGAACAGGTAAGCCATTGTCTGTTGAATTGGGTCCTGGTTTAATGGAGACTATTTATGATGGTATTCAAAGACCATTAAAGGACATTAAAGAAGTTTCTCAATCTATTTATATTCCAAGAGGTATTGATGCACCTGCTTTGAACAGAAATACTAAATTTGATTTCACTCCTGGTAAATTCCAAGTTGGCGATCACATCACTGGTGGTGATATCTTTGGTTCTGCCTTTGAAAACTCTCTTTTGTCTGATCATAAAATTTTGCTACCTCCAAGAGCTAGAGGTACAGTTGTTTCCGTTGCTGAGGCTGGTTCTTACACTGTTGATGAAACAGTTTTGCAAGTGGAATTTGACGGTGTTGTTAAGGATTACTCAATGATGCACACCTGGCCTGTTAGAGTCCCAAGACCAGTGGCTTCCAAATTATCTGCTGATTATCCATTGTTGACTGGTCAAAGAGTTTTGGACGCATTGTTCCCATGTGTTCAAGGTGGTACTACATGTATTCCTGGTGCTTTCGGTTGCGGTAAGACCGTTATTTCTCAATCACTTTCCAAATATTCTAACTCCGATGTTATTATTTATGTTGGTTGTATGTATCTTACAATGTTCATTAGTTTATCCCTATACATTATTCAAATTGGCTCATGGAATTTGCATGTTCATTAGAAAAATGGGGTGAATTAATAATTCTTTTTGTGTTTTGAAAATCATTTTACTAACATTTACATATTTTAACAGGTGGTGAACGTGGTAATGAAATGGCTGAAGTTTTGATGGAATTCCCAGAATTGTTTACTGAAATTTCAGGTACTAAGGAACCAATTATGAAGAGAACAACATTAGTTGCTAATACATCTAATATGCCTGTCGCTGCTAGAGAAGCTTCTATTTACACTGGTATTACATTGGCTGAATACTTTAGAGATCAAGGTAAGAACGTTTCTATGATTGCTGACTCCTCTTCTAGATGGGCAGAAGCTTTGAGAGAAATTTCTGGTAGATTGGGTGAAATGCCTGCTGATCAAGGTTTCCCTGCTTACTTGGGTGCTAAATTGGCCTCCTTTTATGAAAGAGCTGGTAAGTCCGTGGCTTTAGGTTCTCCTGATAGAGTTGGTTCTGTTTCTATTGTTGCTGCTGTTTCCCCAGCCGGTGGTGATTTCTCAGATCCTGTTACTACAGCCACCTTGGGTATTACCCAAGTTTTCTGGGGTTTGGATAAAAAATTGGCTCAAAGAAAGCATTTCCCATCTATTAATACCAGTATTTCATACTCCAAGTACACCAATGTTTTGAACAAATATTACGATACTGAATTTTCTGACTTTGCTTCCTTAAGAGATAAGATTAGAGAAATTCTTTCTAATGCTGAAGAATTAGAACAAGTTGTTCAATTAGTTGGTAAATCTGCCCTTTCTGATTCTGATAAAATTATTTTGGATGTTGCTACTCTTATTAAGGAAGATTTCCTTCAACAAAATGGTTACTCCACCTACGATGCCTTCTGCCCAATTTGGAAGACTTACGATATGATGCGTGCTTTCGTTTCATATTATGAAGAAGCTCAAAAGGCCGTTGCTAGTGGTGCTCAATGGTCTAAGTTGGCTGAAGCTACTGCTGATGTCAAACATAAGGTTTCATCTTCTAAATTCATGGAACCATCTAGAGGTCAAGAATCTGTTTCAAAGGAATTTGAAGAATTATTCGCAACCATCTCCGATAGATTCCAAGAAGCTTCTGAATAAATGGATTCACTTTCTCATTTTTTGTTATTTTAAATTTAAATCTGGTTCTGTGGTCATTTTGTTTTAGTTTGTTAGCTTGCCTATCTAGCTTATTGTGTACCTTTTTAATATTTATTGGTATAGTAATTTTGAAATTAAATCAGAAGAGGGGCCTCGGTAAAAAAAAATCAACACATTGTTTTCCTTTAATAGTATTGTAAGTTCATGAATTTCCTATCTGCTGCAATCAATACTTTCACTGGGAAGTCAATTCCCTATAGTTTTGGTGATTTGATTGAGCATGGTGACCTTTGGAAGGTAAATAAAGGATTGAACAGAGAGAATAAAGCTGTTACTATTTTCAGCTTTGAAACTGATCCAAGATCATCAATACCATCTTATTCAATTTCTCAGGTTTCCAATGGATGCAAAATACATAAGATGTTTTCTGTTTTGCCAGGTATTTTGAAATTGGAGGATTTTATTCAAAACGACCAGGGTTTCTATTTGATTACTGAACCTGTTGCCAAGTTACAAATAGATGAATACAATAATGAAATGGGCGTTTTAGGATTATATCAAATTTTGTCTGTTTTACGTTTAATTCACCAGAAAGGAGTTTCACACAATGGTGGCACCAGAGAGAATCTTTTAAACTGTATCTATGTCAATAATGCAGGCGAATGGAAATTGAGTGGGTTTGAAAAGGCTAATGAAAATGCTCAAGGGAATTTGGATTCTAAATTGGTTGGTGAAGCAATTTACAATCTCTTCAAGTCAGGCGGGTTTGACCATAGTGATGCTATCAAGATCAGTGGCACTCCATATGTTCATAAAATGCCAATTGCCAATTTGTTGAATGGGAAATATACAGTTGATCAATTCATTTCAGAGGGCGAAAATAATGGTAAATGGTTTGACACTGTTGCCATTCGTTGTTATAGAAGATTCCAAGAGTTCCATATTCTACAGATACATGAAAAGTTGGAATTATTCAAGGCAATGGCATTATGTGATGGTATTAGTGCCAATTTCTTGATTAATAGAGGGCTCGTAGAAATGGAAAGGACTTTTGACACTATTATCAATCAAGAAGTTTCAAATAAAGGTCAATTGTTAAGTCAGTTGATTTATTTGATGTATTTAATTGTCAACAGATCAAGCGAAGATTCTAATGGCCAAACTATTTTCAAAAATTGTTACTTCAAGGCTCTTACAGTTGCTGATCGTACAGTGAGGCTTGTGGTTTTAAAGATCCTTCCATTTATTGTGTCTTATGTTACTGACTATGAAGTTCAAGATAAAATTTATCCTTCGATGGCTACAGGGTTTGCAGATACTGATATGACAATGAGAACCGAAACTTTAAGCGGTGTTGGTGAGGTGATTGGTAAGATTACCGATAGACAATTGAATAATGATTTATTGCGTCATTTGGCCAAGCTTCAAGTTGATCCAAACCCATTGTTAAGGATGAGCGTTATTAATACATTAGTTTCAATTTCACCACAAATGCATAGCAATACCCGTCCAGGGATTTTAATTACTGCGTTTGGGAAGGGCTTGAAAGATTCACATATTAAGGTTCGTATTACGGCTGTTAATGCATTTGATAAGACATTTGAGTATTTTGATGCGGAAACATGTTGTTCTAAAGTTGTTGGTGCATTAGCTCCAGCCATGGTTGATAAGTCATCTCATGTGAGAAAAGAAGCACAAAGAGCTATGAATCTTTGTATGGAAAAGATTGGAAATTATGTTGAAACAATGTCGGATTCTGGTGAACTTGTTGACGAAGGTTTAGGAGCAGGTCCAGTTCAGGTCAATTTAGAACAACTGGGTGATAATTTGCTTTTAGATATTCCAGACCTTATTGAAATTAGTGCTTCTAAAACTAAAACTTATTCTTCAACACCAACACCGACACCATCCAATAATTCTACACCAGTGTTGAGCCAAGGTAGGCCTAAACCAAAAACAAAACCAAAACCAAACTCATCCTTTGCCAACTTAACTATTAATGATGATGACAATGATGATGATGATGGATGGGGATTCAATGATGAGGAAATTGAGGCGGCCAAACCAATATCGTTCAAAAAGCCTATTAAGGCTACGCCTGTTGTTAAGAAGGCACCAGTTAGAAAGTCAGGCCTCACACTGGGCAAGAAGTCCACAGCTTCTAAATTAAAAGTTGAAGCAAAGATCGATGACGAAGAAGACGGATGGGGGGACGGGTGGTAATATATTCCATAACATATCCTATTCGTTATATTACATTTAAAAAACTGAGTTATAAAAACAATGACACATGATAATATTCTAGTCCTGCAAATCATCATTGTCATTGTAAATGACACCATTTTTGACAGCACATCGCACCAATCTTTCTGTAGTAGGCCTTCCCTTAGCAGTGAGGGGATTGTAATCGGGAGTTTGTTCTTCTAACTCTGCCTTTTTAAAATCATTTGGACTGTACAGTGCCATTGAATTTGCTGCCAAACTAATGGCCCTCACTATTTGTATCCAATTTTGTGTAACAGTACTAATTTGGCCAGCTGTACCTTCATTACCACCTAGTATCTCTAGTTGACTATTCAGATCTAATAGTGTTGTAGCCAATTTGTTGGTGAGTTGTTCCATTTGTTCGATATTTCTCAGCTCTCGAGTCCTCTCTTCCAAGATTAAACTCACTTCATCCTTTGTCAATGTTTGCCGCCTTTCACTCATTAGAACAACACGTCAATTAGTTGGAAAAGAGACATGTTAGTTACTATCACTAACAATTTAAGGCATTTTTTCGTGTTTATTATTATTTTTTTTTGTTAGCGTGTTTGTTTACTAACAACTTTTTCCTTTCTTATTATAAAATTCAGCTTCAATAAACTGGCTTATTTAATTTGCTAGCGACGTCATGGCAAGAGCTTCTAGATCACCTAATCGCTATTCATTACCACCGGCTCCGTTTCCTGGTAACCGATACTATTTTCAGCAGCCAGTTCAACAAGATGTCACATCTAGTGCTGCCTATTTACAACTTCAACAAAAGTACTCACAACAGAACAAGGCACTTGCACAAACCACAGCAAACTTGCAAGCCCAAGTGAAAAAACTGGAGTTTGAATTATCAACTTGCCATAGAGAAATGAGAGTTTTGAAATCACATAATTTACAACTGACTAACACTATCAAAGATAAAGTGAATTTTATGGAAGAGGAAATGTCAATTAGAATTAAGGATATACTTTCATGTTTAGAAAAGAGGAATGGAGATATTGAACTAAAGCAAATGGTGGCTTCATCAAAAAGGAATATTCAGAGAGAAAATTCACCTGTTCCTACTCAACCAATCAGTCAATCGAGTAATGTTATAAGCAGTGATTATTTGAAAAAGATCAATCACGATCTAAGAAGGAGGAAAAGTGCATTGTTTAATTTTGAACCTACAGTTGCAGTGTCTAATGAACCACTTGTCATTCCATCAGATGATCAAACGCTAGTACCATCAGCTCAAGATCTTTCTTATGTGGAAGAGGAACCAGAACCAGAACCGGAGCCTGAATACAAGGATACTGAAAGTAAATTGATACCCATGAAAAGAAAAAGAGAAAGCAATATTTTTAATAAGGCCCACACAGCAAATTTATCAAGATCCAATTCAAGTCTCAATATTTCTACGAATTCCAAGCCCATTTTAGAGTCTGCGATTCCTGATTTAGGAAGTGACTTACATTTCAATAGTAAGAAACACAATCCAGATGAAGCTGCCCAAATAGTTATACAAAAAGCCCCTGAGCCGGTAGCACCACCTATTGAAGAAACATTTGATGATAGTAACAATAATGATAATGAAGTTAGTGTTGTTAAGGAACCGGAAATTGCCAACCCATTTTTGGAAACTAGTGATGATTCAATTAATGCACATTCATCTCCGATTATAAAGAGGTCCAAACGTATACCGAGAGAGTTAAAGAATCTTGACACAGAAAAGACCAAAAAATGGTTAGGAATGGATCCCTTAGATGAAGATCAACAACGGAGAAGCCGAAGAGCTAGTCTTATGGTGAGATATGAAGGTGCATCATTGAGAAATAAAACTCATAAAATTGATGTATTTAGAGATTCTGATGAAGTGAATCAACAAGAAGATGAAATTATTGAAATTGGTGAAAGGGCAAATGAACAACCAATAGAGAGGTCTGCTTTAACTACTAAAGATTCCAACATTATTGCAAAGCCACAGAAAAAGAAGAGTCCAAAGGATATGTCAATATTTGATTTAGAGCAGCAAGATTTTTTGAATATTGCTATCCCATTGATGCCTAATGAAAAACCAAAGAAATCAAGATCCAGAAATAGTAATAGTAGTAAGGGGAGAAAGAAGGCAACGACGAATGAATTTGTCCTTTGAAAAAAACGGGGATATTGATCTTTTCTAACTTATCGTAATATCAGAGATTTATATTTTATTTTATTTTCTATTTCATTTTATAGCTTATAGAATGGGGGATGAGTATAAATTTAAACAGCCATTTTCATTTTGATAGGTCCATATGGCTCATAATCCACCACTTCGAAATCCTCGAATTTGAAGTCGTCAATACTAGTAACTTCTCTTTTAATAATTAACTTTGGGAATTGCTTTGGAGTTCTAGTTAATTGTTCCTTCAGCGCATCCACATGATTAGAATAAACATGAGAATCACCCATGACGTGAACAAACTCTCCAGGTTCCATCCCAACAACCATAGAAATCATATAAGTCAATAATGAATATGAAGCAATATTAAAGGGCACACCAAGACCCATATCACAAGATCTTTGATACATTTGACAATTTAATATTGGTTTCCCCTCCTTTGGAAAATTGACATAGAATTGACAAAACACATGACATGGAGGTAAAGCCATATCCTTAAATGCTGGGGGGTTCCAAGCAGACATAATGATTCTACGATCATAAGGATTAGTCTTCAATGTATCAATTATTTGTTGTAATTGATCATAACCCTGTCCAGTATAATCAGTATCACAATCTTTATATTCGGCACCAAAATGTCTCCATTGGAATCCATAAACAGGTCCTAAATCACCCTCACGTCTATCAGTTAAACCTAATGAATCTAAATATTCTCTTGATCCATTACCCTCCCAAATTTTGACACCCTTTTCTGAAAGTAATTTAGCATCAGTGGATCCCGCAATAAACCAAAGTAATTCATGCAATATACCCTTCATAAACACCTTCTTTGTGGTCAATAATGGGAATACACCATCTCTTAATGAAAATCTTAATTGTGGTGGAGCAAATAAGGAGTAAGTGCCTGTTCCTGTTCTATCAGGTCTGAATTCTCCCTCTTTAATGATTCTATCAATCAAATCTAAATATGCTTGTTCTTCAGCATTACAAACTGTCATCCTAATATCAATCTCTCGTCTTTAATTCAGTAATGTAAATGCATACCAAACGCGTTTTCTTCAATCTCAAAACGGAGCACGCGTAAATGTGGCGCATGTGATTACATAATCTTTAGCAAAGCCTGTGGCGCATTTAATGTCAATATTCTTTTTTTTTCTCTAAAAAAAAAATAAAAAACAGTTTTGGTGGCTATTCGCAATTTGATTGGCTGGCAGACGATCTGCATTAGAATTGGAATAATATGGGGGGTGTTGAAGGAATATCAACAGGAAAAGCCATTTAAAGTTTTTGGAATACGATTTGCTATGCTTTTAAGAAAAATGGAAACCTTTATATTGGACCAATGGTGTAAATTAATCAATTGTCTTTTGGGGGGACTTGATTGGCCAGAAGAAAATCTGAAAATCTGAGAATTTAAAAATGTAAAAGGGGTGTATTCCCCAGTTAAAGAAACTCTTTAATTGTGTATTATAATACAACAAACTAGTAGATTATATACACTTTGAAAAGCCCTTGTAAATTTAAGCTCATTAGGTTTTAATGACTTGCCTTTTCAAAGTTTGAGTGTCTCGCAGCGCGATTGGAGATATTTTCATCCATTTTTCTCAACACAACCAGACTTGTTGAGTCCTTTTGTCATCCAGACAGCCACAATGTTTGCCCAATTTGGTTCTGCTTTCAAGCACGGTGCTGTATGTATTTTTATTTTAGAACTTAATAAAGGTCACTGGTGGTTACCTTGTACTCTCTTTTTCTATGATGTTCATATTTTTCTTTGATTCCACAATTTCATTCCTCCTTCAAATACAGATTTCATTTATTTTATTCATAAACATTTGGGACCAAGTTATTAATTTTCAGTAAGAGTTATCATTATTACAAGACATTTTTGTTTAACTAGACTCCTTCAACATGGTTTAATTAACTTATTTTGAATTCATCAAAAATCATTATTTTAACCTCTTTTTTTTCTTTTTTTTCCTACATTTGAATATCATCAAATTAGTTTCATAATTGACTATCATTGAATTTTATTAATTACCAATCATTGACATCCATCATTACTACAATATTTATCTTCTATGTTATTATTATCATTGTTTTTGCCCATCCACTGAAAATTTAGAGATTTCGCTAGATTTTTTTTGGAGCGCTCTCATTGGTCAAATTATTTAGTGAAATACACTCAGATTTAATTAAGAACAATAGAAAATGGAACTTTAAAGAGATTATAAGCAATAGAATCATTTAAATTATATTAATTTCAAATACTAACATTGGAATCCCCCTTTTTCCCTTTTTAAACAGAGATCATTCTCCACTGTTGCAAAGACTGAAATGTCTACTACTAAAAAGGCCGTCAACGCCGTTATTGCAGCTACTGGGTTAACTGCAGCTTACGTTCTTTATGAAGATTCTCAAACCGCTCAAGCTATGACCGCCGCTGAACACGGTCTTCACGCTCCAGAATTTGACTGGCCTCACAGTGGTATGTTTGACACATTTGATCATGCCTCTATTAGAAGAGGTTTCCAAGTTTACAGAGAAGTTTGTGCAGCTTGTCACTCCCTGGACAGAGTTGCTTGGAGAACTTTAGTGGGTGTTTCTCATACTAATGCTGAAGCTAAAACTATGGCTGAAGAATTCGAATATGATGATGAACCTGATGATGAAGGTAACCCAAGAAAGAGACCAGGTAAGTTGGCTGATTACATTCCAGGTCCATACGCTAATGAACAAGCTGCAAGAGCTGCTAACCAAGGTGCTTACCCACCAGATCTTTCTTTAATTGTCAAGGCTAGACATGGTGCTTGTGATTACATTTTCTCCTTGTTAACTGGTTACCCAGATGACCCACCTGCAGGTGTTCAATTACCAGCGGGTTCTAACTATAATCCATACTTCCCAGGTGGTGCTATTGCCATGGGTAGAGTTTTGTTTGATGATTTAGTTGAATACGAAGATGGTACACCAGCTACTACCTCTCAAATGGCTAAGGATGTTTCAACCTTCCTTAACTGGGCTGCTGAACCTGAACACGATGAAAGAAAGAGATTAGGTGCTAAGGCTTTGGTCATCACTACTGCATTGTATTTTGTTTCCGTGTGGGTTAAGAAGTTCAAGTGGACTCCAGTTAAGCACAGAAAGATTGTCTTCCATCCACCAAAGAAATAAACGTGAACGAAGCTTATGATTTTCATTTCCCATATTATTAACAAATCTTTCAATTTATTACCACCCCCCTTCCTCCTAAAAACATACTATCTCATTCTATTTATTAGATTGTTTCTTTATCTATATAGTTTATTTATTTTAGTTAAGTTTACTTTGAAAACAAAACAAAGCAAAATTAAAGTAAAGTAAAGTAAAGTGAAGTAAAGTAAAGTAAATTAAATTAAATTAAAGTAGGGTGACATGAAAGCACTTCTCCCTCTCCCCAAAAAGAAGCTTACGTAAAATCAATACTTTTTGCTGATGGCTGTGCAACCTTGTTTATTTAATATAAAGAAAAGGCGGCACTTTGAAGAGGAGGACCGATCATGGTGTTTATGAAAGATATAGAGTTGACACCACTTGATTCAGAAATTGAAACTTTGACTAATTCGTCAAATTCAATGTCTAAAATTGTGCTGGACACAATAAATCATGGTTCTCATAACTTTGTTTCTACTTTGGATCATTTGCCATGTGATATTGTTAGATGTTTATGGATAATACAAAGTTTGGAACTTAGAACAGTTAAATATAAAAGAGAGATGGCCTCTTTATATGAATCAAATCCTAAGGGGGATTACACTGAATATCAACTGAATCAATTAAATCAATTAAAATCTCTAATCAATAGAAATTTGAATGAAGTTGAAGCAGAAGCTAAATATCTAATTGAACTGTTGAAGACTCATATAAATGTCATTAAAGATGAACAATATTTGGCTGAATTACTAAAGGGTAAATTAAAGAGTTGGACAAGTGAGGAAGTTGAAAGACAATGGAAGGAATGGTGTATATTCAAGACCAATATAATTAATAAGGACAATAAAAATGCGAAACAAACATCAGTTGGCTCTCCAGGACTTAAAATTAGAATTAGATTGAAATCTCATTCTATTGAATCCTCCCCCCAAGAAAATACAGATTTAAATAAAAACATCAATGGAAAACGACCCCAAACCAAAATCCCAGCATCTAGATCAAAATTGAAATCAGTAACAACAGCAAAATCTAGGTCAAATTCATTAAAGAGGGAACTTGGATCATTAACGAAGCCTGAACCAATAAACAAAATCGGTAAACTTAAATTGAGCCATAAGAAATTAATAGAAAAGCCAAAGCCCAAGGAAGTCCCCGCAGAACCGACATATTGTCATTGTTCAGGTACAGCATTTGGACGGATGGTTGCTTGTGAAAATGAAAAATGTCCGATTGAATGGTTCCATTTTAAATGTGTTGGATTGACAACACAGCCAGTAGGTGAATGGTTTTGTTCATCTAATTGTGAAATTGAATATAAAAATAAAAAATTAAAGGGGAAGCCCAAGAGTAGGAAGAGTAGGAAGAGGAATAATTGGTAACATTTTATAAATAGGTAATTCAATATAAAGAAAGACACGCTTAAACCCAAAATAAACAAGCATAGAAAAAAAGGAAAATACACATCAAGTAATACAAAATGATAAGTAAATATAGCGATCAAATGATCATCCAAGCAGATAGTGAAATAAATATAATTAAAACAACTGCTGTTAAAACACCCGCACCAGCTTTATCCTTAGTAGTGACATCAATTTCATGTTTGTTAACAGTAGCATAAGTATCCAAACCTGCATTAGCATTACCCGCAGATGTACCACCAGTAGAATTTGTCAATGGTGCAAAGGAGGAACTTGAGTCTGAAGAGTTAGAACTTGTACTTGAATTTGAAATTGTAACAAGAGTATTTTGAATAAATTCTAATGCAGAAATTTGTTCACCCAAACCATACCAATTATCCCAGCTACCATAAGACCAATTGATACCACAAGTATGGCCATCAGTACCACCTGTACAAGATAAAGCAGCACCTGCAGCAGAATCATCAATCAATTTCATAATTTTATCATAATAGGTAGGAACTAGAACAGCTGTTTGACCTAAACATCTACCAAAGATAGATTTGAATGAACGTTGATCATTGTTACAAACACCTGTTGTTTGACATTGTTCATACACAATATTCGTTGTTGAATTAACAAACGATGATTCAATACCATTCCAGATATAATCAACACGTTCTAGCCAAATATCTTCTCCAGTGTAATCATAAAGATAAGCAGATCCAGCTAACAGAAGTGCATAATTATATGTCCATTCATTTGTATGGATTGTTGAACAATTATTAGAACCAATATTTGCACCATCATAAATATTATATTGACTGCCAGATTCTGCAATAAACCCAACTTCAAGTAACCACTCAAAAACAGTTTCTGCTGTATCAACGTATGTATCATTTTCTGTATATCTTGCCAATCTAGCTGCCATAACAAAAAGACCAGAATTCGAGATAGTATTTTTATAATCATAACCAGAATTATATGGGAAAATTTGCCAACGTAAACCACCCTTACAATTATTTGTATCCCATCTTGCCCACATTGTGTTGTAAACAGCTTGAGCAAGGGCCAACCAACCTGGCTCATCAGATGGCGGATTTGTAAAATTTCTTTCAGCAGCTTCCATTGCGGCCAACCCCCAAAAGGCTTGGTCATCATTACCTTCCGTAGTTGATTGATTTGCTGGAATGTAATTATTATTTGTCCCCTTTTGTGCCATTAAAGCATCATAAATAATCTGTTCATATGTATCATTGTTACACCAAGCCCATGTATCAATCAAACCACCAAAGATTTCACCACTTTCCCACCAATAGTATGGTGCTTGAAACATACCAACTGTACCACCATATCTGATACCTTCATAATAATCCATAATACCATCAATAATTAAAGTGGCTGCATTACACACAGATTCTTGATTACCAACAACTAAATCTATCCCATTGACAAATTGTAGACCCAAAAGGCCCACTATAAGTGTATAGACTTGCATTCTGTTTCCTGAAAATGTCAATAACTTCTGGTAAAGATTTTTTTTTTTCTTAATTTAGATTGCTGAGGTGTCCGCTGTCTAAGATTGGAAACTTATAGAGATCACACATGGGAAAAAAATATATATATATAAAATATGCAAATACGTTTAAAGGACTATAAATAAGTGGAATGGAAAGGTATTAGCATAATTTAAAGAAAAAAATGGTTTAACACCTTGTGTGTATATTTTACTATTGAGTTGTTGCATTCCTTTTTATTTGAAAGATCTGACATAAATTTTTCCAATGTGGCTGAGCTGTTAGACCCTAGAAAATAGATGACCTTATGGAATGGGAAATGTATGGGTACACTGGGGAAGAAATGAGCTCCGCTGGATTTAAATCACAAATTGGGGTAGGTATTTTAAAGAAAATAACAAAAAAGAATGAAAAGACATAAGAAAAACAACACTTGCTCAATGTTGCCGGTTGTGATATGAATTACTTTATACCCTGTCAGTTGGCAAACTTAAAGGCTTAAGTGAACTGAATTAACTTTAGCTTCATATTTATTAATTATATTGACTAATTTACTTTAAGTATTTGATTCATTAATATATATTTATCTATTTATAAAGACAACATTTACCGCAAATTAATTTGACAACAATATACCCCGACTAGCATTAACAACCAACCTACTGAGATCAGTGTCAGCCAAAGATTCAATTTTCAGTAACAAATTGAGTCACAGTGGCTTCAACTGTATGTGTATTAGTGACATAAACTGTATTTGTTCTAATTTCGGGGGTGACAGTACCAGTTAACCCAAAGAGGAAATCACCACTTTCTTTACCATCATTTGAATCCAATGGAGCACTTATTTGGGAGATGACATTATTTTGAATGGCTTCAAGGGCACATATTTGTTCCCCCAAACCATATAGACCGTCCCATGATCCCGAAGACCAGCTTTGACCACATGTATGACCATCTGACCCCCCAGAACATGATTCGGCAGCACCAGTGGCACAAGAATCAATGATCTTTTGTGCTGTTGATGCAAGGCTAGGAACTAATTGAACAACTTCACCAAGCGCTCTGAGAACAATAGCTCTAAATGCTCGTTGATCATTAGAACACTTATCACCACTACAGTAATGTTCTTGCAACACACCATCCACAATCATATAATTTTCAAGTCCATTGATATACTTTTGTAAGTCACTTTCCCACTGATCATCATTAGTTGCATTGTACATATATGCCGAGCCCATAATCATTAGCCCATAATTATATGACCAAACATAACCATTAAGAGTATGACACTGAGAAGTACCAATGTTTGCCCCATCGTAAAGAATGTAGTAATCATCTTGGGGTGTAATAAATTCAACATTCTTCATCCATTCAACGACTCTTTTACAAGAATCAAAATAGAGTTCATTCCCAGTATACTTCCCCAATCTAGCACCCATAGCAAATAATCCCGCGTTGGCAACAGTGGATTTATAATCCCAACCAGACATATTAGAAAATATTTGCCATCTTAACCCACCACCACAATTATCATCCCATCTTTCCCACATAGTATTGTAAACAGCCTGTGCCATTTTTAAATAAGTAGCATCCTCACTATCACTAACAGCGGGGAACCCTCTCTCCGCCGCCTCCATTACAGTTAACCCCCAAAAGACTTGATCATCGTTGGCTTCCACATCTGATTGATTTAAAATCATATAATTAAAATTTGGACCAGCTTGATGGTACAGTGAAGCTTGTAACATATCAACATATGTGTCATTGTTACAAATGGCCCAAGTATCAATCATCGCACCAAATGCAAGGCCCCCTTCCCACCAATAATAGGGTTCTTGAAAGTATCCAACTGTACCACCATATCTATACCCAGTATAATAATCCATAATCCCATCAATGATAGTAGTAGCCGCATTACATGCAGATTCAACAGAGCCCAAATCTAAATCTATGGCCCTTACAGATGTGATACTGGCAAGAGCCAGGAAAAGGCCATTAAAATGCATAACGAAAGAAGTGAACTAAAATAATATAAAAAGAAATGTTACCTCAAATTCGGAGTTTTACTGCAAATATTCATCCATTTTTAGAAACTTAGAGATTCCATATGTTTTTTGTTTGGTTTATCCACGCTTTTACTCAAATATAGTTTTTACAAGGATGTTTATATCTGAATGTCATTAATAAAAAGAATAAAACATTAAAAAAATACAATTAAAAACCAAGCAATTAATATTGACGATTTTGGGTATGATGTCATCATAGCCTAACACAAAGACAAAATAGAAAAATGGATATAGTCATGAGATTAAGCAGCAGCAGCAACAGTGATTGGATCTGATCCACTAGCAACATTACATTGGTGCATTAGTCTCTTCTCAGATGGGTCCATTTCCCCTGTAACTGAATGGATCACACCCCTATTATGGAAAATACACAAATCACCCTCCTTCCATTCATGACAGTAAACGTTATCTGGCCCAATAGCAGGTCTCATAAATCTTTGAACAGTTTTTCTTGCATCTTCTAATTCTGCAACAGTTTCACCAGTAGTTTTATTAACTAATTTATAAACACAACATCCATGGACTTGTAAATGATGTTTACCAGTTTCAGGGTTGGTCCAAACAAGAGGTAACTTTTTAATCTTTGATTCTTCCCATGGAGGTAATGAAGCAAGATTAGCTTCCTTTGGTGGATTTTCACTTTCAATAGTTAATCCATCAGCTGTGGCCTTACAGTCATTGATGTAAATATATGGATGTGGTGCATAAACAACAGTGGTATTCAAAGCAAATTCCTTATCTTCCGAAGAAAGGTTTTCGAATGCCACCCTACCAGAGGCGAAAGCTGTAGCACCCTTTGCAATATCAATTGATTCTTTAGTGTCATCATAAACAATGGTTTGTCTTTCATCTGATGATGGAACAATTAAACCTAATAATGTAGTAACAACTGGTGGTGACAATTCATAAAGGGCAGCATCAATATGCCATCTATAGAATCTTGTTTGATTTTGTGCCAACTCTTCTTCATTGAGTAATTTCTTATGGAAGGTTCTGTGACTTGGGTGTTCTAATGTGAACGCCTTCATCCCCTCATGGCCGGCTTCAAATGACCCATTACCAACCATCATGACTTCAGGTCTTCTTGGAACACATTTACCATCCTTAGCTAAAATGGATTTGGTAGAATGGAACAATTTCTCATCATGACCATAATTAGTGGCACTTGAAGGATCGAATCTCACAGTAAGTGTGTGTTGAGATTCAGGTGACAATTCCGATTGATTTGGAATCACAATAACCGAATATGTTAAAAGGGCCTTCTTCAACTTGGCAAAATCATCATCCTTCAATTGGGATGGATCATTAGTATAGCTTGGCAGATTAATGATTGCACCAAATGATTTGCCCTCCATAGGAGTAACTGTAAATTCGTTTGTCATTGTTGTTAAATAAGTATTAGCTTTTTAGATTTGTCAATTAGTAAGGTGAAGATATCAATTGCAACGTGTAGGATTTGAGGCACTTTTTATATTAATTCGGGACTGTCTGATAGGAAGATTAGAATTTCCTCTTTAGGCCACCGGCCGCGCCGGTGCTGCTCAGCAGTTGATATTACATTTTTTAGCAGATGGCCGAAATTACACAAAATGAACTGATTTCAAGGCTTAAAAAACAGTCAATAGTGTTTGTATTATGTCTTAATATTGGAATGTTAAACGTCTTGCTTAATTATTTTGTTAATAAGCAGAAAAACACAGAGATATTAATTAGTATTGATAAGAAGAAAACAAATCATTTTCATGTTAAATTAACAAGCTATATGATATAAGAAAAACCTATATATGTTATCGCAAAGCTTAATTAACATTGGATTGTAAAAAACAAGTTGTATCTTTGATACTCCGGAAAAGAAAGACCCAAAACTTGTCAATCAGTAAAATAGTGTAATATGAATTTGATATTGAATAAGGTAGTCCAGCCCAACCCACGATGCCAACCCTATTGGCTTTGCTTGTTCAAAAAAGAACAAACGTCTCTGATTTCATTGAAACCCCAAAGGCTATGGGAGAAAAGCACGTGATCAACACGGCCCTGAAAATGACAGTTATAACAGGAATTTCATTCTTGCCCCCTCCTCCTTTTTTTTTATCGGAGGCAAATACCAATTTTCTTTTTAATTAGTATTAATAAAATGTCTGAAAAGGTAACATTGAACATTTCCACTCCTAGGTCTTCAACATTGAGGGGAAGACCACTTTTTGGAGAGGAAACTCAACTGGTGACCACTGTTTCTGCACTTATGGATATCAGTTCAAGTGATGAGTTAAATGACATGATAAGGGCACATTTCACCTTTTTATTGAGGGCCAATCCAAGTGTTAATATGAAGAATTTAGTACACTATCTTAATTCGAAGAAATTGAAAGTCTTCATATTTACCAAGTATTATGATAACTCTTTTGTCAGACCAGTAAGAGATGAACATCAATTACAGCAATTTAAAACACATTTGAATCACCAAAGGCAATTTTGGGTTAAATTGATATTTTTAAAGACATCAGGACTTAATAATAACTCTGAAGGAGAATTGAAGGTCATATTAGAGGGACATGCAAGATCGTTTGAATCATTTTTTGATAAATATGAGCCTTTAATCCAACCAGAGAATCATGATGAAAAGAAGCAAGAAGAAAAAGATAACAGTATTACCAACAACTTGATAGATACCATGATACCTTATTTTGAATCCATTAGTCGTGATATCAATGACGCAGCATTGTCTGCAGAAGCGCTTTCCGAAACTTTAGGTTGTCTCATTGAAGATAAGCTGAAAAATGTATACGATATGATATCTTGCTTGCAAGATAAAATGGAAGGATTGTCAGTTAAGGGGCTTGATTCCACTTTTAATGAAGATGATTTCAAACTAAGAAGTCATTATGAACATCCTGATATCGCTTGTGATTCCTGTAATGAAATGATTAGAGGTATTAGATATAACTGTCTTGAATGTAACGATTTTGATCTTTGTGAAATTTGTGAAAAGAAGGATTTACATTTATTATCGCATTCCCCCGATCATCAAATGCTTAAAATTCCAAAACCAAATTCTCCAATTCGTCCTCATCCTTATTCTGTTCACGAATCATTATCCTTGAGGGATTTGAAATTTGTTTTAAATCAAGTAAAGGAATATTTCTTATCTAAGGAAGGCACTGAGCTCAATTTTTCAAATAAAAGTAAGAGCAGCACTTGTGATTTAAAAGTTCCTGTTTCTGATCGGATCTCTTCAAAAAAGCAAAGTGATGCTAATATCAATAATGGAAATACTATCAATGACGTGATTGAATTGTTATATATTGAAGTTGTGGGTGACAGACTATTAAAAATCGGATTACAGTACGAACCTGAAATTGAAGAAGCTTTATTTAATCTTGAGACGTTTAATGGTGTCAAAATTATTGATTATTCATTTAGTTTCATGGATAAAGACAAAAATATAGTTATTGATTTGCTAGACGAAACTGACCGAAGATTTTTGGATATTTATGATATTTCATCAATGACAATTAACATTAAGGGAGAAATTTATAAGTTTTTTGCGGATCCTGTCTGTAATACTGATTGCGCATTATCATTAGTTGGAAGTTTTGTTCCTTTGAATTCTAAAAAGAATACTGAAGGTTCAATTGAAAGCAATGAAGAAGCCAATATTATTGAAACAACCAAGGTTACCGATATTCCATTTGAGTTACTTTATTATAACGAAATCAATTCTTTAGGTGATGTTAACCTAGTTGTTAAGACTAGTATGGATTATCAAAATGCAGTCATTTATGGAATAAATAATGACCATGTTACCTCAAAGGAATTTAGTTTTATTAATGGTATTGGGTCCATTATTGTTGTCAATGGATTCAAGGACATTTACATACACATTGATAAAACAAATGAGTTGTTTAAATTGGACCTGACAAGCGAGCATGAAGGTTTATTCCAAATTAGTGATGATGATATTTTCACCACTAATAGTGGGAATTCCTCTAGTTTTATTGTTCCTCTCAATAGTAATGCAGGTGGTACCCAATCTGTGTTTGAATCTGGAACTGATGATGATGAAGCTGTCTTAGTGGATCTGGATGACGGAGAAGTTTTTACTGATGACAGTTTGGATATTACAGATTATGAAGTGTTAAGTGCTGCTGAGGAAGTTGATTAAGGTGAATTTAATGAGTGAGGTATTTTATTTTGTTGTCAATTTCGGTTTTGATTTTAATTTTGGTTTTAGCTATATTTTAAAGGGTTGGTTTATTTGGTTTCATTTGGTTCGAGGTTTTTATTATATATTATTGTGTTCTTTTTTTTTTTTAATAATGTTATTGGGGAAATAAGAAATGAACTAGGAATATTTGAACGTAATACTTTAAAAATATAAACACATATTGAATGATAATAAATAAAATGTCTTAAAGACATCTGTATGAATTCTAATGATGAGTGTTGTAACCAACAACATTTCTTCTACCAATAATTTCACCAAGGGAGAAGAAACCAACAATTTGAACAAAGTAAGCAAGGTATCTCAAGTATTCATTCTTGGTAGTACCTTGAGCGTTTTTAGTGACAGTTTCCACAACAGCCTTTGGGTTCTTAATAAAATCAGTACCAAGCTTAGTCACACAGTCAGCAACCTTTTGAAATTCGGCAGCAGATGGTGGTTGAAGACCTTCCTTAACGTAGATTTGCTTGGAAACTTCACCGGTGACCTTAGCCCAGTAAGTGGTTTGGCTCACAGCATTGTTAAGAGTGTTAGCAATGTTAGATGCGTTTCTTCTACCAAGTGGTGCAGCGGCTCTGAGGGTAGATCTGGCGAACATTTTGTCTATAACAATAAAGGTTGCTAAACTGTTCAATGGTGATATTAAGAAAAAAAAAATAAAAAATCCCCCTCTTTCATTGGTGAGATTTGGCGAGAAGGTGAAAAAGTGCTCATAACCTAATCTAGTTAAATACTAAAAGTACAAATTAAATAAAACAGATACAACGTAATCAAGGAGCAGAAGATCTGTTGATGGCAATCCGACGACGGTGGCCCTGTCCAAAAACAACAATCTTATCTTCTGTTTCAAGTCGTCTCAAAATTTCACCAAGTTCAGTGTTCTCCAATGTGGATCCAAGCTTTGCTTGCATTTCTTCTAACAATTTATTATATTCAAGTTCGCCCAAACTGGATAACACTTCAAGGGCAACCTTACCTAGATCTTCCTTACGCTTTCTTTCCTCGGTACCAATACCTGTTTGAATCAAATCCATATCAATACGACCTGTTAATGGATCTGTTGCATAATCCTTGATGGCAGATTTAATTAATCTAACGGCTTCAACAACATCATCTAAAAGGACTTCATCTCTCAAATGAAGCTTAGCATGGGCCTCTGAAAGACGAATCATCGATTCTAATTGTCTAGTGGTAGCAGTAATTCTACGTTCCGTACCACCTTGTCTAAGATCTTCACCCTGTAAACGCATTTCCACGTATGATCTCACCAATTCATCTCTGGCAACTTCTGTTAATTTAGGTTTTATATTATCCTTAGCATATTGAACATAAGCTGAAAGGAAGTCCACTGGTAAAATCTCATATTCACTGACACTTTGAACCCTATCTTCTAAATACATATTCGCAATATGTTCAGCTAACCTACCATCAAGACCCTCATCAACTTTATCCAAAATCAAATAAACCAAATCAAATCTAGATAAAAGTGGAGGTGGTAAATCGATATTTTTTGTAACGGGTAAATTAGGGTTGTATCTAGATTCAATTGGGTTAGCTGATGCCAAAATAGAAGTACGGGCATTCAATGTAGTAATAATACCAGCTTTGGCAATGGAAATAGTTTGTTGCTCCATAACTTCATGAAGAACAGAACGTGTTTGATCACTCATTTTATCAAATTCATCAATACAACAAACACCTCCATCAGATAAAACCAACGCACCTGATTCTAAAACTAATTGTTTAGTTTCAATGTCCTTGGTAACATAAGCAGTCAACCCCACAGCTGAGGACCCCTTACCGGAAGTATAAATCCCTCTTGGAGAAATCTTATGAACGTATTGTAACATCTGAGATTTTGATGTAGATGGATCACCACACAAAAGAATATTAATATCACCCCTTGTTCTTGACCCCTTTTTAAAATCTTTATTGGTACCTCCAAATAATTGTAAAAGTATCCCCTTTTTAACATCATCCATTTCAAAAATAGACGGTGCAAGTGATCTCGCTAATAATTCATAAATATCAGGTCTTTGACCAACATCCTTAATTCTATCAATTTCATCAGCTGTTAATTTTCTAACTTCATCAACTTCCTCTTGTTCTCTCAATTCATTTTCTAAAGTGGATGAATCAATACCTAATCTTCTTTTATTAATTTTTTTGATATGAACCACATCAAGATATGTTTTGAAAAGAGATTTCAAAACACGTTGTCTTGGATTGACCTTGACGGGAGATGATTTAAAAATACCACAAATTTCAACACGATCACCTGCTCTACAAGAATCCACTAATTCATCATAAAGACAAAGGGAAACAGAATGAGGAGTTTGACCATCAGGAACAATATCAGGTGTTTCTTGTAATTTAACAACTTGTTTATTTGCATAAGTAGATCTATTGTGAATTAATTGCATGGAATTTTTAGCCAAACAAATTTGTCTTGGACACACAGTTGGTTCATTTATAAGCCCCCTATCATTTTCAACAACAAGAGTGTGATCACAGACATTACATTTGAAAAAGGCAGTCTTCATATCAGGGATAACAGCAGTGGATCTAATGACAAGACCTTTAATTGAAACCAATTTGTCAATATCTTGAGGATTCAATTCCCTCATACCCTTTCTATTACCAATATTAAAAGGTCTCACCTTGTAAATTTTAGATTCGATATCATCAATAAGATCTTGATTATTTTCATCACCCTCTAAAAGTGTTAAAAAGCAATCCTTGGTAGTTTGATCCATAATTGGGATAACTTCTTGTGGATAAGTAATCAAATAATTGTATAATGATCTAGTCATAGGAAATGCCAACAAATTTTGAACATCTAAATTGAGATTGGTGGCACCTGTATCTCTTAATGTGTTTAACATATCAACATAATATAATCTATCATCAGATGGTTCGATATCATCATCACCATCATATTCCTTTCTCATTCTAATTTTAAAACTCATAAGAAACACTCTAAATCTTTCTGCACAGTCACTAATAGACACATTAGTACCCCAAATAACTCTCACTGGACCATCGTCCTCATCGTCATCATTATTCATACCTTGTCCATTTTCACCCCGAGAATCTCTAAAACCACCTCCTCCAATAACAGAAGACTCTGAGCCTAACCCAATTGATGAACCATTCACTGAAGATGAAAAGGCAGGCACAATGTGATCAATATCAGAAGATATGTCAGACAGGGACCTTTGAGGCATTGGTGATGAACCACCATGAGTATTTTGAGCTCTTCTACGCGGTTCTTCAAATAGTCGACGACCCATTGGTGAAGATAAGATATCTGAATTTGTAATATCACCACGGGAAGTGGGCCTTCTTCTCATTAAATCATCTGAGCGTAGAATATCACTTGACGCGTGTGCTGGAGCCTGAGAGGAAGATGAAGGCGCTAAAAAAAGAGGGGAAGAGGGGGTATCTTGTTGTGTAGATGCCTCATGAGAGTCCCTAAGGGGAGACGATGGCACAGGCCCCTGTGGTGGCGACGAAGACATTATTAATTTACAAAGAGAAAATATCTAAATTGGTACCCAAAGTGTTGATTTTTTGTCAAAGCGCGCAACCTCTTTAATTGTATTTTTCACTAATGCTCGGGAGCTTTTAGCTAATTCTGGCACCTGCTTTGTGGCCAATTCTGCCAGTGTATTGATAGAAAGAGAATTGTTTGCTTTAACAAAATTCAATAACGCTTCCACCACTTTTTCATCTGAAATTACCTTCTTTTTCACAATCATTGGACCCTTTTCAACAGGAATCTGTTTGATATCTGTTTCACCCTCTTGACCTTTAACATTAATAGTCTGCTCAACAGTAGTATCATTTGATGAACTTTTCCAGTAGTTTTCAAATGGGTCTATTGGGAATTTTATGTTTCTTTGCATCAGATCCCAACTCAATGTTTGGAAGTATCCACTGAATTCATTATCAGGCTCATATGCTTCATTGATATTTCTAACCAGGGGCACCAAAGGACCCATAATAGCACGTTTACCGTTGACAGGGTTAGATTCGTCTGTTTCAACAAACCCTTCTATATCCGAAGACCCCATTTCCTCGTTATCATCGTCTTCCTCCTCTTCATCATCATCTTCTTCAACATCTTCTCCATCCTCATCTTCTCCATCACTATAATCAGAATCATATTCATAATCAATATTTACAGATTCCAATTTGGTGAATGGATGTTTAAGGATATCCACTTCTCGAATATCCAGTACAGTAGTTGAATACGTTCCAAAATATGGTGGTTTCTTATTTTCATAAAATCGTAAGTATCTCAGTGGTATATTATTGAAAGCAAATTCTGCATCCTTTTGCATTCCAGTATTTAACAATTGTAAAACGTAACTAGCTTTAGAAGTTTTAATAGGAATTCTTGGCTCCTGTGATTTCGGTTGCTCATAAGTAAAAGCTGATGGATTGTTTATAAAGGAGTCCCATTTGCTTGACTTTTCCTTTATGGTGTTTGTAACTGTGACATTCCCCTGAATGTAAAATGGTAAAAAAAATTGATCAAACTCAGATATTATAGGTTCCGTTTCAACTTCATTGCTTTTAGCTTTTGTAATATCTGAATTTAATTTTATTGATGAAGAATCTCCCGAGGTGTTGTTGTTTGTTTCATCAATGTCATTTTGAGGAGTATGTTTAACTTTAAAGAAATTAGTGATACTTCTCTTTTTCTTACGTTCTTCATCATCCTTTTTCTTTTCATCCTCTAATCTCTTCTTTTCACTAGCCTTTTCCTCCTTCTCCTTCAACTTTTGCTGTTTCTTTCTTTCTAACTCTTCTTTCTTTCTAGCTTTTTCCTCCTCTTCTAACTTCTTCTTTTCTTCTCGGGCTTTCTGTTCAGCTTCCTTTTTCCTCAGCTTGGCCAACCGTTCTTGTTCCTTTTGATCCCTTTTAGCTTTCTTTTCAGCTTCAATGGATTCTCTCTTTTGTTTCCTTTCTAATTCTTCTTGTTCCTTTTTAATTCGACGTCTTTCTATTTCTTCTTGTTTCTTTAATCTCTTTTCATCTCTCTTTCGTTCCTCATCCTTTTCCTTCTTTTCCTTCTTAGCTTTTCTTTCCTCTTCTCTTTGGACCTTTCTCAACTCTGATGCTGTAGGAATTTCATTTAATTTTTGCTTCTTTTCAGCACTTCCATCTTCATGATAACTTTGGTCATGATTGACATCTAATTTATGTTTCAAATTCGACGCGTCATCAGACACTCTTAACGATTTATCGGCATCAAAAATCGATTCTTGTGATTCTAAGTTAGCAACTACCGTCTCCATTATAAAATGTACTGTAATATTATTATCACCCTTTATACCCTTTTGAACTGATCAATGAGAATTATATGGAAAATGCCAAAATGGAAAAATAAAATAAAAATAAAATAAATGTAATAAAATAAAATACAAGACGGAGTGGGCGACACGCGTCGCGTTCCTAATAAGTTGCCTATATAGTGGCTATTAAGGATGCCTTCTGATGGGACATTCTTTCAGGGAACGCAAGCTCAAAGGGGCTATGACGATGAAAATACAAGATTAGAGACTCAAAATGAAGTTTTATTAAAGTTAGAAACCTTAAAGTACGATTCATCGCAATCACAATCACAATCACAATTGATATCAAAAAATTCTACAAGACTACAATCTAATAAATTTAAAGACAAGGTTAAAGCAAACAGGAAAAGCCAAAGGAAAATTATTAAAATTGACTCTATTTCATCTGAAAAGAAAAAACTTAGAAGATTTGACACTGCTACAAAGGAAGTTTTAAGAAGATTTAAAAATGGAGGCGATGATGAAGAATTAATGGATAATTTAGATCATTTAATTAGTCAGGAAGATTGGGAGAAAAACCAACTAGAATGGGCTAATAATATTTCATCAAATAAGGATGATGAAAAACGTAGGAAACAAGAGATTTTAATAGAAATTGAACATATGAAGACATTGAAAAATGAAGACAATGAAGATCTTGATATAATTGATATTCTACCTAAAGAATCATCATTAGATTCCTACTATGCTGACAAGGAAGAAAAGGAGGATGAACATGATGGAAAGGTGACACACGAAACAGAATACCCAGTTATAAAAAATGATATAGATGAGCTCATTAAAGCTAGTCCCTTTTACCATCCTGATAAGAGATCCAATGATGACCAGGCATCTACACAAACATTCAAGCAATATTTCCAACGATCCAGTCGAATATCTCAGCACTTTGATGACGTCATAGTTGATATTGAGCAAGCCAAAGCATTATATGATACCAGTCTGAATGTTAGTGAATGGGGTAGTTTTATAAAGAGTCAAGCGTCAGAAGACAATAATGGCGAGGGACCAAGGATATTCAGTTACAGTCAGTTAATAACGAAAAGCAAGAGTGAAGAAATTTATGAAAACAGTGTTTTGGAAATAAATGATAGTTATTGTGAGGGAGACCAAGGGTGTGTTCTGGTTGAGAAACAAATACAGGGCACAGGTACACAACATGACCCAATTGAGATTGATACTTCTTGCCAGATTGAGACAACTAACGCAGAAGGTAATGACGATAATGACAATAATGATAATAATAAGGATAATAATGATAATAATGATAATAATGATAATAATCATGAGAATGACAGTGACGGTAATTTTAATGGAAAAGTTACACAGACTGAAGTTATTGAAATCGCAAACTCTTCAGATGAAGATATGGAATTGTTGGATTATGTTATTGAAATAGGTAATTCTACAGATACTGGGGATGAAGATCGAGATGACGATCAAACTCAAGATGAGGAAAATGATTATGAAACTAAAGTGAAGCTAATACCAACGAGCTCACCAGCTAATTCAGTCCTTAATAGTCCATTAGAGAATAAAATAATGGATATTGTTGAATCACCAGTTAAAGCAATGATTTTGAAACAACCAACATTAGTTGAAATCCCAAGTAGTGAGCCTGTTACTCCAGTAAAGAATAAGCTTCTTATGAAAAAGCAGCAAGCCTCTTGGGAAACTGGAATTGAAACTGATATAGATGTTAATAATGATGGTGATGATATATTTTCGCTGGCACATTTACAATTTCAAAAGGCACATCAAAGTGAGTATCAAAGTACGAATAGTAATGAGCATGATGAGGACAGTGAAGATGAAATTATAGAAATTGGACAATCTCAGACACAAACCTACGCTGGGTCCAAAGCATTTAGTGAAGTTGGTGAAATCATAGAGGATGAGGAGGAGGTGGGGGGGACTGATTACGAGAGTGAAAATGAAATTCACACTCAAAATGTTACCAAAAGATTAGAAGAGTTGTTTGCGACATGGCCAGTGGAATTACTGACCAAACAAATGGATAATTGGGGGTTGAAGCCTGTGAAAACAAGAACAGGGATGATTAAAAGCCTATTAAAGTTAAGTGAACAGATCCCCCCAGCAAAAGTCTCAACAGTTTTGGATTTGCATGAGGGTCATTCAATATTGGACTTTTCAAAACACGATGAGGGGCAATCTGTAAATGCTCATCAGATCACCAGCACCGAGTTGAGAAACAAGTTTAGAGACCAGTTAATGGAAGATGAAGAAATTAGGAACGCCATTGCTATTTACAAGCCCATTGATTTGGAATGGCTATATCTGAGAATGAAGGATAAATGGGAGGGAATTTCGTTAGATAAGGGATGGATTTCACTTATTTTAGATGATTTAGGTGTTTGTTGGACACCTATCAATGTTGACAATAACATTATGAATAAATGATTGATATAATTAAACGTTTATAATATTAGATTGTAAAATTGTTTCTAGCAAAGATTATAATTAAAGGTACTTTTTCAACTCCTCTTGATCATCATATTGTAATAGGAGTTTTGTATTAAGGAATTTGAACACCCAAAATGCAACAATAGATTTGATTATTAAAGCCAACGAGTCTAAGGTTAATTGAATCCATTGAGATTTAACCACGCCACGCCACCAAAATTGATATAAAAAGGCCCCAAAAAGTTTATAAAGTTCATTTAAAAAGTACCCAATCATTATGACCATTATAAACATTAAAAGCATTGTTTTAGATAATCGTGAAACACTGAATTCATTTTCCTTATGATACTTCATCCAAACAGATTCTGATTTGCTAACAATCTATCGGTTTTTACTCCAAAAGCTATTTTCGGTTTTTGGTTTTTCAAGAGTGATGTGTGGGGCTTATGTAATCAATATGCGCTGACGTAATTTGGGGGTTTTCTGTGTCGGTTTTTAAAATGGTGATAACCCCTCTAACAAGGTTACCAATGCCATCATCACATATGTAAGAGATGTCTATATTTCATATTAAATAGTATTATAAAGGGTTTATAACATCCTTAAAACTTTATAGTGCTTTAATAACTTTTTCTACGCAAGAAACATCCAGAAGCAATCTGATTGGCTGTTCGGAGTAGCGGCCGCGGAGCATTTAACAAAATATATTAAAACTCCAAAACACGTCTCTTTCTTCTGATAACATTACTAGTGAGGAGCCATGGATGCTCAAACACGGCGTATTCACCAGATGGCAAGGCCACACTTTTTACCAACCCGATTTTCCCCTACTTTTAGTGGTCCAAATAGTTCAAGAAACACGTCAAATGAGCGTACCCCAACTTTATCATCAGCAAATGGTAAAAGTAATGAATCTAATAGGGGTATTGATATCAAACCGGAAATCAAGTCAGAAGAATTAAATGATGTGACAACAAGCACTAGTTCAAATCATATGCAGTCAGATTCTTCTACTCATTCTTCAACTTTACATAAATCAACTTCAAAAATGTCCTCTAAAGGTCCAGTATCACAGGAATTTACTACAAAGGGCACCACACCAAGTGGTAAACCACGTCTATTTGTTTGTGAAGTATGCACAAGAGCTTTTGCTAGACAGGAACATCTTAAAAGACATGAACGTTCTCATACAAAGGAAAAACCATTTGCTTGTAACATTTGCTCAAGAAAATTTAGTAGACGTGATTTATTACTTAGACATTCCACCAAGTTACATGCTGGAGCAGCAGATGTCATCCCTAGATTAAGAAAGAAAAGTCTTAAATATTCAAAGAAAGGTGAAAGTGAATTACGAGAGGAAGAAAGAGATCACTTAACAGAAACTAATACCGAAAAAATTACAAATCCAACAAGTACAATTATCACTAATGCCACATCTGTTTCAACATTGGAAGTGAATTCCTTATTTAGAAATCCAGTTAATAAATTAAAGGGTCATGTTAAAAAACCCAAAAATAATAGTGCAACTTCAACTGCATCAACCAAGAGGAAGATCAAGAATTTAATAAAAAATAACAGTGAAGGTCTGCAGTTACCAGTTTTACCAGAGGATATTGCTGAATTATATAATACCCTTGATTCTAAAAATACCCGATCAACTTTAATGCATCAAAATATGAATGGTAATACTGGTGCTGGACAACAATCAGATTTAATTAATGATCAGAATCAACTACTGGAAAATTTGGAATTTGGCTCATCATATCGTCGTGCATCCTTTTCGGCAATGTCAGGTACAAATTATGCCATGGGAGCTGATGCTGATTATGCTACAGAAACAGTCGAATTTAGTACTCCTCAATATAATTCTATTATCGAAGATCTGAAAACAGGTGTAGTTGAAGCTAACAATGGTGATAATGCAGATCAAAATTACTTTGTTGATAACTGGTTATCAAATTCTCATTCAAATAATGTCACTTTGAACAAAAATTATTATCCTGGCTATTCCTTCTACAATGAAATGGATGATGGTACATTACAAATGACAGAGGAATTTGGTAGGACAAACCTGGGAGAAAGTCTACCAAAAAGTGTTTTTAAAAATGGATCTCAAATGGCTCCCGTTAAAAATGATCATCAGGACCAAAGTCGTAACTTGAAATTTGACAAAAATCAAAAACATGGAATTCAAGTAGATATTATGAATTTGACATCACTGGAACAAATACTGAATACGAAATTTCCTCATCCAGTCGAACGTGAAAGGGGTTCATCTTCTCAGAAAAACGACAATAATTTCAAGATTCACAAGGGGACTGATCCATCTAATGATGATATGCCGATATCAGATTTGCCTCCACTTTCTCCTCTTGCACCTCCCCATTCCAATACATTAAATCAAACAGGTCCTCAATATTGGAGATCCCTGGGTGTTAATGGACTTCTGAGTGGACTGTATAATAGTACTAAAGATTACTACGGAAATTCAAGGGACAATTTACTTGAGCAAAGAAAACCTCCATATGTTGATAAATCAAGTTCAATTCCAACTTCTAATGGATTGGATAATGCAACTCTGAATTTAGACAAAGATTTAGAACATAAAGTTAGAACTTGGCAAGAAACATTATTTAATCAGCCTATTTCTGATTTGGAAAGACTTAATGATATGCATGTCTCTAATACATATGGAATTCCTCAGGGATATTCATTTTATGGCGAATATGAATCAAGTTCTCAAGATCTGAATGCTCTTATTGATAGTGAAGCCACTATTAGTCCTGTTTTACTAGAAAGTCCAAGTGCTATTCAAGTTGATGATAATTTACCTAGTATGGAGAGAAATTACAATACAAATGTGGCAATGGGGAAACATTCAAAACCTATGAAATTTGATGAAGAGTTCCACCCCTCGGTATCTGACTCCCTATCACATATTTTCCTTTTTACACCAAAGACACATAGGAGAATTGATGAAGCTCTTGCAGAATATCCCTATATGGGTATTCCTACTCCCTTGATTCCCTCAGACGAGGTTTTGAATCTTTATGTTGATCAATTTATAAATAAATTCTTAACCCATCATCCATTTGTTCACAAAGCTGCATTGAATGAATTTACTCTTATTACTAATTCGACTCTTGATATGAAGAAATACAGTGTTAGTGTTGAAGAGGCGGAAAGAATTAAAAATGGCGAAATTATTCCAGGATTAAGTTTTGGTACCAAGGTTGTTAGGGATGATTTATTTGATTTGAATTTTAAGGTTTCATTAGTTTGTTTGCCTTTCCTTGTTACTACTTTAGGTGCTGTTGTTTCTAATAAAAAGGAAGATGCAGCATCCCTTTACGAAGCTTCTAGAAGATGCATCCATGTTTATCTTGAAACTAGAAGAAGGTTGACAACAATTGAATATGGCGACTACTCTAATTATCAACCATCATCAAGTTTTGGTGCTTCGCCTTTATGGTTAATTCAATCTTTGACATTAAGTGTCATTTATGGTTTGTTTGCAGATGAAGAGATTTCCTTGAGTGTTATCATTAGACAAGTTCATGCATTAAATACCTTACTGAAATCATCAGGATTGAACTCTATTAAATATTGTCCTGAATATGATACTGATTTTGATGGATTTATCAAGCATGAGTCAACTGTTAGAACAATCCATATGATTTTTCATGTGTCTACATTACTTTCAACATTATACAATATTGTTCCTTCATTAACAGTTGCTGATATGGGGATTGATTTGCCATGCTCCAGCTCCCTTTGGGATTGTTATACAGAAGATGAATATTTGAAATTAATTGATAGTTTTGATTTTAGATGTAAGAACTTTAGGGAAGTTTTAGAGAATTTAGTTACGCTTGATTTTACTAAACTGAATTCTGATGAGGATTCAGATTATGAACCAAGTTATCTTTCTAGTGCTAAAGATTTCTTTTTCAGATGGCATGTGAGTGAATTTGGTTTGACTTGTCTTCAAAATGGCTTGCATCAAATGGCATATTTTCATTACTTAGGGAAAGATGAATTTGAGCATGGAATTGGATTTAACCATTCTAATGGAGAATCAATGGTTACATGGTCTCAATTAGTAATGTTAGGCAAATCATGGAATGTAATGGTGAGTTCTTGTAAAATGTACAATGAGGCTAGTGAAGTTTTCAGTGATAGCAAAATTTTGAATCACTATTTGAATTTGAAATTATGCTCAATTGTCAGTTTAAATAAGATTAAGGAATCTGTGTGGTTGAAATCATTCAACAATATCAATGAAGAATATTACAGTTATTTCAATTATGGTGATAATGAATTAAAAGATCAAAAATTTCAAAGTGAATTAATCAGGCTGGTTTCTAATTCAATTGACATTATGAAATTGATCTTTTTCAATGATGATATATCATTACTTGGGTCTATTTCAGAAAGAGTGGAGTTGAAAAATGAGACAATTGAAAAATTGGATTCGTTGTATGCTACTCCCCCTGCGGAAGATGCACATGATATCAGCGATCATAAGAAAGATTTGAATGTTATTAATTTAAACATTTTGCATAAATTGAGTATTGATTCGCAAATTTTGTTTGATGTCATCTTAATAATTGTCAAATTTCTAATCAGCTTTGAAAATATTTACAAATTAAGGTTGAAATTTAATAATTTATCAGCATTCACATTTTTAGATGAGGGAGAAAGAAGGAATGACATTCAAAGCGAAAAGTTTGATGAACTGTTATTCAAATATTATGTTAAATTTTTCAAAATTTATCTCAATTTAGAACAGTTTATGAAATTGAATTATGACTATGAAGATTTTGAAACTGAGCAGCCAATTTCGGGTAATCCATTTTATTCCATTCAAAATTTACGTGCTAGAGGTTTAGCGCCATATTCATCTAGGGTTGATGAAAATGAAATTGATAGAGTTCTCAGGGAATCAAGAGAACGAATTAAGGACAATGGTCAATGGTTAAGAAATGTTGTTACTAATGAAATTGGTCTTTCAGACAGAGAATTAATTATGAATGAGCTCATTGGGTTTAGGTTACCCTATAAATTTCTAAAGATTGGAGGGTTTTTATTTGGGTTTATTTATGATAGAAATTTTAAATTTGTGAATTTTAGACATTTGAGTGATGTGTTATTTCACTTAAGGGTATTTTTAGAAAGTAAAGACGAAGATGTTGAATAATGACTTTTGATACAAATTGCATTCATTTTTTAGGTTTATTTTTAGTTATGAATAGTTTTTTTATGATAGTTTTAATGTGGTTATGATTTAAAAAATGATTATTAATAGAAAAGTAAATAGTAGTTTATCTCTTTTTAGAAATCAACCCCCTAAACATATCAAAGGAATTACCATCTGGTTGTAACTGAAAAACGTTACCAGTTGGTTTACCCATTGGATTTAATTCTCTTGCTAATAACATCCCCCAGTCAGGAGTTATACCAATAATTTTGGCTTTAACACCAGCTTGATCGTACATAGTGACGATTTGGTCAGTATGGAACCATAAATCATAATATTCCTTTAAAAATGGTTCAAATCCATAAATTTTGAATTTTTCAACCATATCATTGAAAATAGATAAATATTTGGCAATCAATTTCTCTGGCTTGTAATGCTCAATGTTATCACCATAATATCGATTGATAGCATCGACTACTTTATTTAATGATGTGGTTGGTGATTGATTACCAACATTTAACCCAGCACCAATAATCAAATAATACTCCTTATCAATCAAATTCGTATTAACTAAAATACCTCCAATTTTTGCATGAGTCACTTCTTGTGATTCACTATCAATCTTCTTACCAATACATTCAGGTAACATTATATAAATATCATTAGGCCATTTGATCTTAATTGGAATTTTGTGGCAATCGGCACTATATGATAAAATAGCCTTTGTATACGCCATGGCACTAATGTATTGAAAGAATACCACTGGCGCAAGTTTAGATTTCTCTATTTGCATTTTAACTAAATGAGACACTGCCAAAACACCTCTTGGGTTAACCCAATAATTACCTGATCTCCCCTTGCCAAGAACTTGAGTGGTACCATAAATTGTGAAACCATCGGGTAAGTTTCTGAGCAATTGGTGATTTGAATCCATTAATGCTGAAGTTGAAGTTAACACTTCACCATATACAAAGTTTTCTCCTGTTAATGTCCCCTTATCTAAGGTATGGTCTGTTTCAGTGTAAAATTGCTTTAAACACGCTTGATATTCTCTGATATCAAAATATGGAGTGTCCTCTAAAGGTGGAACATCAGCACCACAAACGTATAAATCCTTTATGGCTAAATCAGCATCCTCATGTGAGTCTCCCTTTTTAAATTGGTCAAAATCACCTAAATTTTTATGAATTCTAAACTTATCATGACCTAAATCCATAATATTCTGAATATTATAAGGGTTATTATGTTCTAACTTTTGGACAAGGTTTGTGGCCGTTTCTGTGTTGAAGGAAGTTAAAAATAAGGGAGTCAAACTTGGACGATCTAATTCCTTCTCATTCACTTTCAAACCTAACTTAATAAGACAAGCACGCAAAAATTCCAATCTGTCTTTATCAGCTTTCTTTAATATTTCAATAATGTTTGAAATGGATGCTGAGTTTTCGTAGTGTTTAAGTATATCAGGTGAAAATTCAATGTGAGGGCCTGTCAATAATGCCTTACCACGACCAAAAGTGGATAAGACCACTGCAGCATTGTATCCATCTGGATCAGCTTCCACATCAATTTCAGTTTGAAAGGAGGCCAAAACTTCAACGTTTCTAAACCTTTTAGAGTCAACAAAAACACCTCCACCGTTGAGATAAGAAATGACTGAATCTTTCAAACCTGGGAGAGCAGATTGATTAACTTTCAGTTGCACTGCTTTAGCACCGATTTCAGAATTGTATTCAAACCCTTTGATAGCACTACCTCTGCAAGTTCCAGGATAAAATTTGAGTTCTCTTGCACCACTAACTTCCATTGTTGGATCACCAACTTCAAATTCACATCTAGCAGAACCGTAATAACCACCAGAACAAAACCCAATATATTTGCCACCTTTTCTAACAAAATTAGAAATCCTTATATTAGTTTCACCATTGAAAAGCTTGCAAATGGGGAGATCGGCCCCTCCTGGGATCACAAGAACAGCAGTCTTTGATTCCCATGGTTGCTCTTGAATCAAGCGCTCAGAAACAGCAGAAACAGCGTAATTGGATGATAGTATTAATCGCAATGCATCAATTGCATGCTTTACAGAAGCTGGTGTTGTACCAGGCCCTGAATAAACTAAGACATTCATTATGAGCACGTGATATAAAGAAGAGTAAGTTTAAAAAAGTGTTGAACTTTTTTTTGTAAATGAATCACGTTGGAGTCCTGTTAAAAATTATGTTTTTAAGGCCGTTACTGGGGGTTAAATTAACTAGTTTTGAGCTTAGTAGATTTAGCAGAAGCTCTTTTAATAGTTTCCGTTATTTTAACACGTCCAGACCACTTTGGAATTTATACTCCGAAACAAATCCTACAAATCCGAAAGTCAATGCACTTTTAAAAGAAAGGACACAACAAATTAAGAATCAGACTGAGAAATTTAAGAATCAAACCCAATTAAAGCTTAAAAAAAGTAAGGAAACAATACAAAGCCTAAAAAAGATTATTCCTCCTGAAATTCATGAAAATGTTTATACCATCCCCAACTTTCTGACATTTACTCGACTTATATCAGCTCCTGTCATTGGTTATATGATTTTACACGGGGAGGTATCATGGGCATTAGCACTTTTTACTTATTCCTGTGTCACCGACTTCTTAGATGGGTTTATTGCAAGAAAGTGGAATTTGAAATCTGTTGTGGGATCTATTATTGATCCGATGGCTGATAAACTGTTAATGGTGGTTTGCACCACCACATTAGCAATGTCATCTTCTATTCCTGTGTATTTAGCTGTTTTAATTATTGGCAGAGATGTTGCTCTGGGTGTTGCAGCTATTGTTATTAGGTACATTTCCTTACCTGCGCCAAAGACATTTGCGAGATACTGGGATTTCAGTATTGTAAGTGCCGAAGTTCATCCAACAATGATTTCCAAGATTAATACCGGATTACAAATGCTTTATTTGGGGTCTATGATGGTGAAACCTGTTTTCATGTTATATCTGGCACAACATTTTGGTGCAGAAACCACTGATATATTTTTAAACTTCACTCAGTACCTTGAATGGACAGTTGCTATTACCACATTATGGAGCGGATTAAGTTACGCATTTAGCCGTAGTGCTGTTAAATTCATTAAACCAAGGAAGACGACACCTTGAATCTTTTTAAAAGCTCAAGGCTTTATGATCACACTTTAACGACATTTACTTCTCTTTATAAACTATATTTTATATATCAATATATTCGTTTGCTTACTATTTTTTTACAAAAGGAGATGTTGATTTCTTTTAATTTTATTAGGATTAATTACAAACTAAAGTTTAGGTGAACTTTAATTAACGACTAATTGCAATGTCATCGATTCTCAAGATAGATTTGACTGTTTCAGCAGCTAAGGTAATAGCACTAATATTGACCAAAACAGGCTGTAAGACATTCTCTGTGTAGGTATTTGATGCAGCGGATCTTCTAACTGAAATACCTGCTTCCTTTTCACCATTTTCATGTCTATTTCTTAAATCAGTAACAATTTCAATTGGATTCAAACCTGCATTTTCAGCCAATGTAGTTGGGATAACTTCCAAAGCATTTGCAAATTCAGTAAAACACAATTGTTCAACCCCCTTCAATTGATGTGCCTCTTTAATCAAAGTTCTTGAAACTTCGATTTCTGGTGCACCACCACCTGCAATCAAGGCTCTTTCCTTAACAAGACATCTAATAACACAAAGAGCATCATGAATTGATCTTTCCGTTTCATCTAGAACTTGATTATTAGCACCTCTACATATCACTGACACAGTAGGATGAACAACGTTCTTAATACCAGTAATTTCAATAATTTTAGAACCAGATGATTCAATTTCTTCAACTAAATCAGCAGAAGCAAGCCTACTTTCAGTAAAAAATTCAACATCAGCAACTGGTTTACAACCAAGTGACTTTGAAATAAATTCAATTTCATCTCTTTCGATATCTTTAACAACCATAATATTTAATTTTGATAGGAAATGAAGAGCCAAATCATTGACAGCATCTCTTAAAATGGATTTTTGAATCAATAAAACGTTACATTTAGATTTCTTGATTTGTTTACAGATATTCAAAATGTAAGCTCTTTCCTCCTTCAAAATCTTATCCATTTGCCTATAATCATTAACAACAATGTTATTTTCCATATCAGGTTTTGGAGGTGATAATTGGAATTGAATTAACCCAATTTTAGCCTTTTCCATTCTAATTGGACCATTTGCATATTTGATTGCAGTTTGTGTTAAAACAACACCATCAACCATTTGAGTATCTTCGATTGTACCACCTAATTTTTTAATTAATCTAATATCATTCAAATCCACATTGTTAGCACCTGGTTGAACAACCTTTAACACAGAATCCACTGAAATTGGTGCTAATGTATTAGAATATTGAGAAACAATCTTGGAAGAAAGAGATGTATTGGCAGCTTTAATTAAAGCTTCTCTATCTTCAAGAGAAATTTTATGTGACATATCAATCATGATTTCACTAGCTCTCAGTGCTGCCCTTTGAAATGATTCTGATATAATGGTTGGATGGATCCCTTTATTGAGTAAGTTTTCGGCAGCACCTAATAATGCACCAGTGACAACAACAACTGAGGTAGTACCATCACCAGCTTCCACATCTTGAGCTCCAGAAACATCAACAAGCATCTTTGCAGCTGGATGTAACACTGCCATGTGCTTCAGAATGGTGTGACCATCATTAGAGATAATAACGTCTCCAGTTTTAGTCTTGATCATCTTGTCCATACCCTTTGGACCTAAGGAAGTTCTGATTGCATCTGCAACAGCACGAGCCGCAAGAATATTAGACTTACGGACCTCCTGTGGCTTTTCCTTGTTCTTGAAGGTGGCGTTTGATGGTTGAACGGCAGTTGACATTACAAACCTATGGAAAAGAAGGTTGATGTTGGTGATGAAAAAAAATTAAATATTTCATTGACTTTTCTCCTTTTTAAAATTTGACATTAACTTCAATTTAATATCCTTAAAATGTCAACTGAGGGTTTAAAGAATCCAGATTACGGTACAGCAGAGGAATCTGGACAATTTGTTAAAATATCAGTATCAAATAAAGATATTTTAAACTGTCAATATTCACATTGGTATTCCAAATTTTCAGATTATGTTTTATATCCTGTGACGATATTGAAACCAATACCGAAGGCGTTTTTGGATTATTTGGAGTCGGATGGCATTGCTTTACCCAAAGGAGCACCTCATGAATCTGCTTTGTTTCAAAATGTGACCCCAAATAGTGATAACGATTATAGTGATTGGGAAGATGAACAAGGATCTCACACAGCTACCCCTGATCCCACATTAGCGTTTGCTGATTTCCATCAACAGATCAAAGATTCTATCAGGGAATTCAAATCAGTGGCACCAAAGTTGAATTGGTCGTCTCCTCAAGACGCTACATGGATGATGACAAATAAGACAATGCAATGTTTTTCAGCTTCTGATCTTTATCTGTTATTAAAATCGTCAGACTATATTAATCATGATTTATACCATGCTTTTGATGACACAATGGATACAGAGAAACCAAACTCAAAAGATATTGAATTTGAATTGGTGCTAAGAAAATGGATAAATATTAATCCTTCGATGGAATTCAGATGTTTTGTTCGTGATAGACAACTAATAGGCATTTCTCAAAGAGATTTAAATTATTATTCATTTTTAGATGATATAAAAGATGAATTATTGGACAAGATTGCAATGTTCTTTGATGATATTTTAATGGCGAAATTTGATTCCAACTCATTTGTTTTTGATATTTATATCCCAAAACCATTAAATCATGTTTATTTGATTGATATCAATACATTTTCAAGAACCACCGATTCATATTTGTTTTCATGGCATGAATTGGCAACAATGCAAGCTTCTGATGAGGATGTTGATTTCAGATTGGTTACTGAGCATAACTCAGGGAGATTTATTACTAAAGCACATTCACAGAATCATGTTCCAAGAGATTTTGTTGAAGCTGGTGTAAATACTGAATCCATGGTGGATTTTTTGAAAAGAATGAAAGAGATGGAATTGGAAGAGTCCAGTTCAGATGATGAATAGTTATAACTTTACTAAATTTAGGAAAAAGACATTAGATCAATGCTTACTTTTAAGTATGTGATTATAAGAAATATTTTATAGAGCCTTTTAATTACCAAATTATGATCAGTATACATTGTGTCACGGTCATTTATTCAATTGGAAAGGTCTGTTCTTGTCCCTTCAAATAACCTTCTGTATAATATATTTTTGGTCTGAATTCGGGGTTACATTCCAGCACCTTTGAATTCTTAAATTTCTGAATCAACGCTTGTTTTCCCTGAACTTTTGCATATACTAATTGACATAGCTTATCCGAATTGAACTTGCTCCATTTTTTCCCATTTCTGGCACTATAGAACCTTATTATCTTTAGTGGATGTACAAATGAAATAAATGCATAACCTACATTAAAGTGGCTTTCAAAATCAATTCTTAAATCTGCAGATATTTGTTAGTATAATTTTTTTGCTAGAGTAATCAACCTTGGTGTAATTAAATACATAAAAAATCATAATCTCCCCAACTGGTAATATCAATATATTCCTTTAATTCACTATGTGTCACTCTACATGGAATATTCCTAATCATTAAGGTCAATCTTGTTTCTTCACCTGAAAATATTTTCCCCATTTCGATTTTATTTTCAAGGGGAATTTTATACGTATCAAAATAATGTAAGGCCAATCTTCTGTATTTTAATTGCAAATGCTTTTCCCATTCTTCTTTCGATATTTCAGGAAGGTTCTGATATCCTCGTATCAGCGTTGAAGGAAATAAGCTCAGCTTTTGAGATTCAGTTTGTGTTTCACGATTCAAACAATTTTCATATAGGTTAACAAGATTACTAAACATAAAAACTTTTTTGTTTCCAACTTTCATATATTTCATTTTGAGTAATTTAAAAGGTACTCTAATGTCAAAAAACCGGCATTTTATTGAGGTTGTGCCAATTTGATCTACAAGTTCCATGGAATATATTGATCCAAATTTCGTCAACTGAATAAATAAATCTTCTAAAAATGATTGATTTTTCAAGTTTAAACTTTCCTCATAAGTTATCATACTGAAGTAAATGGTATCATAGCAATCTTTAAGGAATCGAAAATTATGTATATTGATAACCTGTTTGAAGGTCAACTCATCTTGAATACATTGAAACTTCAAATCAAGTAAACCTTCTCTTGATGTCTGTTGCATCAAAATATTAAAACTCGGGAAAATCATTCTAATGTCAAACCATCCAATCATCAACATGTTTTTATCCATAATTGTGATCTGTTTTGTAGATGTTATATTGGTTGGATCAATACAAAGTTTAATTATTCTACTCAATTTTTGAATGTCACTGCACTCTGCAAGAAATACCCGAGAAATTGTATGCTGATAGAATGGACTTTCGTCTTTGAAGCCGTAATTAAATCGACTGAAACTTAAATTAGGCTGCTTGCAGACTTGCACAGATTTTTCCCAACTGAAAGCTGTAAGTGGTACTATATCACATATTTCGGAACCCATCAAACCAGTTTCAAAACTAGATTTCATTGGATGATTGTTAGAGTTTAAGGACCAAATATTATTTGTTGAATTGATTCCTGGGATTGCCATTGAAAACTGAGTATTTGATATATCCGAATTCAATAGGCTTAAAGAATTCAAATTAAAAATCCTATAATTTATGTTTTGGTCACATTTGTTTTGTGAGCCATATAGATTGTTTGATTCTTCTGCCTTGGATAATTTGGTATTCTCTAAATTTATAATATCATCCTCTAGATGTCCAAGAAATGAGGCTAAATCACTCATAATTATTTAAAAACAAAAAAATACACTTCTAAAATACAGCAAGTTAATAAATGCAAAATTAAATTTGAACTCTCAAAGTTCAAAACAAATTAATTGCTAAATGTTGATAAAGAATAAGGGATCTTGAAAAGGGCAAAAAATTAGTCAACTCCGAACTCCGAGAACTTTTTTTTTCCTCCCTCTTTTCATCTCCTCTTTGGTTGCCACAGAAGCAAATACTTGTGAGATGTCTTATCAGAACGCGTCTCCTTTGTTTGTTACTAGTTCTAGAGAACCAAATACAAGGGCAACCAGTGGAAATATAAGGAAGAGAAGATATTCAGAAGTTGGAAACGACGCGTCACAAACAGAATTGGTCATAACACAGGCAAGTGAGGAAGATATGGATAGTGCAATAGCATGCACCACCTCCAGGTTATTTTTATATCTTTATGGTGGTAAATATGTTGGTGTGTTCTATGATTCAGATGTGAGATCATTATTGTTATTAGATCCAATGAAGTCCACAACTGATGACGAATTCATTTTCCATTCACTATTTTTAAGATTTAATCCCGAGGTTATTATATGTAATAACAAAGTTATGTCCAAGGCAAAGGAGTTATCATTGGATTTGAATGACACCCCCAGCTTTGAAGTGAAAACGTTCAAAGAGTTTCAAGATGATGAGGGAGAGAAATTCTTTGCTAGGTTTGTTGACCAGCTCAGTAATGAGAAGAGTGACGCAAGTATGAGAATGCTAGATACATTATATCAGATGATGGTTATTGATGAGTATCCACTTTATGTTTGTAACATACAAAGATTTCCAGCATAAATGAATTTAATACTAATAATAATTTATTACAGTGTCAGCTTATTTGTTGTTTTGCATCATATTTTGAAGCCATGATGGCGGGCCGAGGAATAAGAAAATTTTCAGATATTATAACTATTATTCAAGTTATATCATTAGACAGTTTAATGTCAATTGATATGGATGCAATGTATAGCCTTTCCATTATTAAATCACAAAATCATAAGAGTGAAAAACAAACACTCCAGCAGTTGCTCAGCAAAACATGTTCCAAAATTGGAGGTTTGACATTGAAAACTTATATCCTGAGACCACTTTGTGATATGAAAATTCTTAGTGAAAGATTAAAAACAGTTGAATCTGTTATTGACGAATTAAGGAGTATGAAAAGCTCTATACCAATAAAAATAGTGAGCTGTTTACATGGTATTTCCGACATCCCTAAAACACTTCAATTGCTAAGGATGGGTAATTTTGAGCCAAATAATTGGAAGCAATTGAGAAATTATGCAATTAATGTTACCAAAATTAAAAAGCTAATTGCACAAACTGAAAATATGAGCAACCATCCAGTATTTGCCAAATACCTAATTTGCTGTGACGAAACACTAGCTCAGGAGGTCCAATCATGTTTGGAATCTGTGCTAGATTTTGATTCTGATCCCAGTGATGTTTCTATTAAACCAAATGTTGACGAATCCTTGGATTATTACCTTGAACAATATTCACTGTTGGAAGCAATGTTGGAAAAGGTTGCCAATACAATCAGCAATCAAATGGGGATGCCAATTAATATTGGTTATTTTCCACAAATGGGTTATTTGGCTTTTAGTGAAGAGGGTGAAATTTCTGTTGAAGGATTTGAATTCATATTTAAAACTGAAAATACAGCCTATTACAAAACACCGCATATGATTGAACTGGATCATCAATTTGGAGATATTGCATTGATCATTGGCGACAAACAGAGTGAGGTATTGTTCAATTTAAAAGAAAGAATATTACCTTTAACAGATACATTTTTGCAATTATATAACCTTATTGGTGATATTGATGTACTAATTAGCTTTGCTAGAGTGTCCTTTGAAAACCAATTTTGTAAACCAGAATTAGTTCCCAATAGCGAATTATTGGTTAAAAATGGGTTTAATCCTCTTGTGAATGTTGATAATTACATTTCCAATGATTTCAAAATGGTGGAGGGGAAGGTTTGTATTTTAACGGGTCCTAATTACAGTGGTAAATCGACATTTTTAATTCAAACGGGGATTATTGTCTTTTTAAGCCATATTGGTTGTTTTGTTCCGGCACAACGGGCAAAAATTGGTTTAACAAATTCTATTTTAACAAGAATATCGTCTTTAGAAACTATATCTAGAACACAAAGCACGTTCATGAAGGATTGTGTTCAAATGAACAAGTGTATTAATAGGGCCACAAATAAAAGCTTAATTTTAATTGATGAATTTGGTAAGGGAACAGATATTATTGATGGTCATGCCTTATTAGCTGGAATTTTAAATTATTACACCAGATGGATTGAAACTAGTTCTAATCCTAATGTATTGCCAAGAATAATAGTTACAACGCATTTACTCAAAATTTTCAATGAGGGCATTGCTGAAAACAGCGATAGGTTGAAACATTATCAAATGCAAGTCATTATCAACAATTTGAACCCTTTTACGCACGATTTTAAAGTCGCCTATCTTTATCGCTTAGCGGATGGCTTATCTAATGATTCTTATGGTATTTATTGTATGCAAAGTTGTGGAGTAGATCAAAGTATAGTGAAAAGAGCACTGATGATTAAAAGAAGGTTAGAACGGGGGGTTACTATCAATTCTCTTTTCCAACCATGTGATTCCACCACAAATATTTGCAGAGCAGAAAATGTGGCTGAAAATATTTTGAAACTAAATCTTGCTGAGCGGTTTTCTGATGCCGCTCAAAAAAAACGATTATCAGCAGCTGCCTCTATCAGATTACAGATAAGGAATATTATTGATAATGAAGAAATGATTGGATAAGATTAGAGAAATGTTAGAAAGCTAAAAATTGAATTAAATAATATTAATTAAAATAGAGAAAGAACAAGAAATATTATGGTAAATAATAGCACAACTAACCACTAGTTTGAAAGATAAGATCACAATTGAAATATTGTACACATTTAATCAAATAAGGCCTTCAATTTAGCAAAAAATCCAGTCTTTTCCTTCTTAGCTTTTTCCTTTTTAGCCTTTTCTTCTAATTTCTTGTCTTCACTTTCAGCGATTTGTTGAATAGAAGGATTAGCGCCTAATGGATCACTTGCGACTGGGTGAACAGCTGAGGAAACTTCACCATAAGATTGAAAAGATTTAACTGCCTTCAAAGCAATATCGTGAATGGCATTAGTTTTTTCCTTCTTTTCCTTCTTTTGGCCAGCCTCCATTGGAACCTCAGCAGCTAATTGTTGCAATGACTTATTAGCCCCTAATTCATCAGTAGCAACAGGTTTCATAGCAGATGAAACTTCACCATAAGATTGGATAGACTTGACTGCCTTTAAAGCAAAATCTTGGATTTTGTTGTGCTTTTCCGTGGATTCAGACATTGATTTTAGTGGTTTGTTTAATAAGAAAAGGTGTCAGAAACGTATCAAAAAAAAAAATTTCCTCAAAGCGCCTAAAAGAGAAGCTTTCTTTTTATTTACATTTCCTTATCATTAAACGGCATTACAATGTAGATTGTGCTTTTGTGCTCAGCAGCGATTCCTGGATTGAATCAAATTAAATTAAATTAAACTAAACTAAACTAAATTAAATTAAATTAAATACATCATTTTCTAAACTTTTTAAGTGGATCAGATTTACGCTTTTGAACCCCCTTTTTCTTCTGTTGCTTCTTTTTGCCCTTTGCAAAGGGGACAAACCCCATCTTTTTGGGATCCTTACGTGCCCCCGGTGGTAAAAGATAATCTGGAACGTGTTTCAAGTGAACATCCGCTCTCACCCTAGATAAATCCCTATCATGTCTTAATGAAATTAAATCTTGTGGGTTTTCTTCAAAGTGACGCTTTAATTTTTCACTTGTCATTAATTCCATCTTAATTTCCTTTAATCTAGCTTCACGAACAGCAGTCTTTGTAACAGCTCTAAAAGAATCTTCCATTCTATATCTAAAATTATCTAATTGTTTAGTATCTAATTGATATGGTTCAATTGAATAACCAAGATTCTTTTGAGTCTTTTCAATTCTAGTTAAAACCTTTTCATCTTTCTTTGCAGAAGACAAACTAGAATATTTATGTTTACCAAATTCATTTTTCAAAACAACAAATGATAATGCAATACCAGATTTACCACCTCTAGCAGTTCTACCAACTCTATGAACATAAGCTTTAGATGAAGTTGGTAAATCAAAATTTAAAACACATGCAACATTTTTAAAATCAACACCACGAGAGACACCATAATCTTTATTTTTAACTTTCTTTTTAGAATCACCCTCATTTTCTTCATCATTTTCTTCACCATCTTCATCATACTCATTAGACTCATCTGTAGCAATCAATAAATTATAAACATTTTTGTTAAATTCATCAACAATATGTAGCCTTGAATTAATTGGTAATTCAGAATTTAAAATACATGATCTAATACCAAAATTTGCCAAAAATAATTTCAATTTATAACCTCTATCTAAATCATTGACAAATACAAGGATTTTACCTTTTAATAAATTTAATTTCAAAATAACATAAATGTAAAGAAATTTATCTAATTCATTCATTTTAATATAATATTGAGTTAATCTCTTAGTTTGATTATCGACATCTTGCAATTTTAAAACAACTGGTTTATTACAAAATTTTTGTTTTAAATCATTTAATTCATCATTTAATGTTGCACTCATCATGAATACTTGCATATTTTGTTTCAAATTTAAATATTGAGTCAATTTATCTAAATCTTCTTCATAACCATAACCTAGCATCAAATCCACCTCATCAATAACTAAATATTTCAAATTCATTAAATTGATATCATTATTATTTTCTAAAATAGCTGTTAATCTAGCTGGTGTTGTAACAAGAATTTCTGGTTTTTCATTTAAAACAGATCTTAATAATTGATCACTAATAGTATCATTTAAATTAACAACACGACATTCTTTACCACAATATATTATTAATTCATTTAAAAAATCATAAACTTGTTTAGCAAGTTCCTTTGTTGGAACTAAAATAACACTTTTAATATCTGTTTGATTTTCAACATCTGTTAAAATCGATTGAACTATTGGTATACAATATGCTGCAGTTTTACCTGATCCTGTACTAGCTTTGGCAAGAATGTCCTTCTTTTCTTCTAATGATAATCTAATCGATTGTGATTGAATTAAGGTTGGATGTTCAAACCCTAATCTGTTAATTGCCTGGATTAAACGAGGATCCAAATTAAATGATTCAAATGTCTTTTCATCATCCACATAATCCTTAGTAACAGCAATATTAGACATATTTGATAGTTTTGAAAATATAAGTAAAGAAAGCAATATGAAATTTTTTTTTTTTGTCCTTGAAAAAAAAAAAAAAAAAAAAAAAAAAAAAAAAAATTTTTTTTTCCCTAAAAAAAAAAAAAAAAAAAAAAAAAAAATTGGAAAAAAAAAAAAAACAGATGAAAAGCAAGTGCTCATCATCAACACAGCCTAGTTGGAGATTACAATTTAGTCAAAAGCTTAATTTATTCAGTGTATAAGAGGCAGATAAAGCAATTTATATATTAATCAAGGTAAATTGAATTAAAATTAAAGGACATGAAAGCCAAGTCAAGTCAAGTCATTTAATTCAATTCTTAGCAGCATCTTCCTTCAATGTAACAGTTCTATTCAAAATGATCTTATCGTCAGTAGTTTCCTTATCCAAACAAAAATAACCTAATCTTAAAGCTTGGAATCTCACTGTTTCAGGACCCTTTTCTTCCTTAATACTGAACTTTTCATCAGTGTAAGGCATATTTAATGGAGATTTAGCTTGAATATCCAAAAATGCTGGTTCAATCATTGCATTCTTAATAACTTGTTCAGAATCTGGATTAATATCAGCAAGGAATCCATCAGGATGAGATGAAGGATTTTCAGATTTGAATAATTGATTATAAGATCTAATTTCAGCAATTTTAACAGGAGAATTATATTTTGAAGATTCAGGAATCCATTGAATAAATGCCTTTGGTTTTTTATGGGTTGCAGGATCATTCAAATATTCAGCATGAATAACAATTGGTGTACCGTTTTCATCTCTTTCAACAGATTTAACTTTAATATTATAAGGAACCTTCATTAACCCCACTGATTGTTCAGGACTTAATCTGAAATAACCCTTTGATAATTCATCTCTATAATCAGATGCATCAATATAAATGGTCTTTGTTAATGGGATCTTTCTAGAACCAAATTCATCAAAACCTGGTTTATATGGCATTTCAACAAATTCTTCAAAGTCATCAGAAACGTTATCTAAAATGACCTTTAATGGATTTTCAACCATCATTAATCTTGGAGTGGTATAATCTAAATATTGTCTAATTGAAGATTCGAATCTAACTGATTGAATATTAGTATCAGCAGTTGTAACACCAAGAGTATTAATAAAACTTAAAATAGCACCTGGTGGGACCCCCCTTCTTCTTAAAGATTCTAAAGTATATAATCTTGGATCATCCCAAGATCTAACATAATGTTCCTTAACAAGTTTAGCAATTTTTCTCTTTGACATGATAGTACCAGTAATATTTAATCTACCATATTCTCTTTGAGGTGGTCTATAAACATGCAAAGCATCACAAAGCCATTCATAACTTTCTCTTGAAGCATGGAACTCCATTGTACACAGGGAATGAGTGATATTTTCAAATGAATCAACAAGACAATGAGTGAAATCGTACGTTGGATAAATTTTCCATTTATCACCAGTTCTAGCGTGAGGAGCATTTAAAACTCTATAAGCAACAAGATCCCACATTTGTGGTGAACCAGAAGTAATATCTTGTTTCATTCTCAAAGTTGCTTCACCTGGTTGATAAGCACCATCTCTCATTTTTCTAAATTCAATTAAATTTTCTTCAATTGATCTCTCTCTCCATGGAGAAGGGTGTCTTTCACCACCGGGGGTACCATCTTCTTTGATACCTCTTTGATATTTCACTTGTTCAGGAGTTGAATGATCAACATAAGCTAAACCAGAATTGATCAATCTTTCAGCTAAAGAATATAATTGATCAAAGTAATCAGAGGAATAAGTGATTTTCCATGGTTCAAAACCTAACCATTTAACACATTTCAAAATTGAATCAAAATAAACTTGTTCCTCAGCTTCAGGATTGGTATCATCATATCTTAAATAACAATGACCATTGTTATATTTAGCATAACCGAAATTGACTGTAATTGCCTTTGAATGACCAATATGTAAAAATCCATTTGGTTCTGGGGGGAATCTAGTATGAACCAAGCCCTTAATAAATTTCAAATGATCATCCATCACATCATCCCATTTTTGAGGTTCTTCACCTGGTTTATGAAGATCGCCAAGGAACCCCTCAGTGAACATATTTCTAACATGTTTAATTTCTGGTTCCTTCTTTTCATTTGAAGACTTTGGTTGTTGTTTCTTCTTTTCCTTTTTAACAACGTCTCTTTCATCCTTTGGACCACAAATTCTTAATAATTCATTATCAATACATGGTTTGAAAAGAGCAGGTGAGGCCCATTTCAATTCAGGTAATTTTCTTAAATCAGCCAATAGGGAATTCAAGATTGAATACCTCTTTGATTCGATTTCAGTCAAATGAGATTCGATGAATTGATGAATGATTGTTTGAACTTGTTCATCACTCAATTCCTTACCAACACCTGAAGCAATTTGAAATTGTTCATTATTGAAATCTTCTTGATGACCTTCAATATATTTTAATCCCTCAGAAACTTGTAATTTCATTTTCAATGTTTCGGAAACAATAGCATTGGAAAGAACATCAATGTGGTTTAATTGTTTACCCTTTAATAATGTTGCCAAATCGTGTAAAAGTGTCAATTGATTCTTGGATAAAGTGGATGATTCACCACTCAATTCAATCACTTGAGCAAGTGAAGATGCAACTTTACCATTTTTCAAAATTTCCTTAATTTTTTTATCTTCAAATCCAACATTTGTGAATAATTCACAAAGGTTTTCCTCTTCACTTGACATTTTGAGGTGACTATGTGTTAATTTAAGGAGGGGAGTGAATTGTCGACAAGTAAAAAAAAAAATAAGCCAAAAAAAAAAAAAAAAAGTAAGACAAGCAAAAAAATTTACTCATGGCGAGAAACGCAGAAGCTCAGTAATTGTTGTTGATAACATTATAAATCATATAAAAATAGAAATAGAAATAGAAATCAAAGTTAATTCATAAGATGAAGGAAAAGAAGGGTATTTTAGAAACCTATGTACTAGAAAAGAAAACAAGTAATGAAGAACAGAAACAGAAACAGAAACAGAAACAGAAACAGAAACAGAAACAGAAACAAAAACAGAAAATGAAATGAAATGAAAGTGAACAGTAAAATAAAATAAAATGAAATGAAATTACGTTAAATGAATTGATGCATCCTATGAACTAAAAACCTTAGCAGAAGAAAAAAAATGTCCCCATGACAAAAATAAAATAAATAAATAAAAATACAATGAACATCGGCAAAGGTATGCAGGGAAGATGAGAGGAATGGGGAGGGGAAGGGAGTAGTGCTTGTAAAAAATAAACCCTTCAAGTATATGATACTGAACATGAGATGAAGAACAAACTTAAATAAAATGTAAAAGAAATTTCAAGGAAAATGATGAGATGAGATCAACAATTTAAAGAAAAGGATGATGTAGCCACTCCATTAGAAATCAGTGAGGGGGTGTCCATCTTTGTTGCAGGAGGGGAGTGAGAACCATAAAAGCAGCAATTTTCAACTAATTTTCTATAATCACTAGGAGAATATTCTGGTTTACAATTTGATGAGTGCTTTTGTAACTGAGAATTAGAAGGGGGGTCATTAAAATGACCTGTGGAAAAAGACAATAAAGGTGAAGCCATTGCAGATTTGGTATTTCTATTAAAGGTGGTTAATCTTTGAGATTTATTAGTAGTAGTATTTTCAACTGAAGGATAAATAAAATATCTGTCTCGCATATTAGTTAAACAAGAGTCGGAATTGACCTTTTTAATAGTGAATGATCTTGGGATAATTGAATTATTATTAATGGAAGGAGACGAAAACGATTCAACAAAGTTATTATTATTTTTCAATTTAATATTTAAATCATCTAAATCGAATATTGAATGATCATTATTTAAAGACTTTGATGATGATGGTTTATCTAATTTCTTTAATGAAACTGAATAATTTTTACCATTATTATTATCCCAATAAGATGTATTATTTGTGATAAATTGAAGACAAAATTGAATATCCAAAAAATTTGAAAATGTAGTTAATAAATCTAATTTAATAATGAAAGAAAATTTATCATAACTTTGAGAAGAAGAATCTGAATATTTAAAAATATGATTTGAAGAAATATAATTTGCATTGGCAATTTCAATAAAACTTGACCAATTATCATAAGTTAATCTAATAATTAATTGTTTGTGAAATGATAAATTTTGAACAAAAGCAAATCCAATTAATGCAGTTTTAGAAGAATTCAATTTTAAACTTTCTAAAATGACTTCTTTATTAGAGTTCAATCTTGCAAAATTTAATGATAGGGGGTTATGGGGACAATCATTATTTAAAATTTCCCATCTTTGAGGAGAATCATCATCATCATCATTACCAAATAAGGAATCAGTTTCATCTTCTTCTTCTTCCCCCTCTTCTTCGAAATCAAGATCAGAAATATCCCAATCTGTTGGTGGAGTTGAAACTGCTGCTGGTCTTTGATATTTATCAAAGTATTTAACATTTTCTAAATTATCAGCAAACTTAACAGTTTTAGCATTTGGCATTGAATTAGATCTATGTAAATATTGATTTAATTTTAAAGATGATTTAACTAATTCACCTGATTTCTTTCGTAATAATGGATGAAACAATGATTTATCTAATGAATCTGAAGATGATGGACGACTCATTATAATTGTTTTTCCGTCATCTACAATAGTTTTATTATCATCATCAAAATGTGGGCTTGTATCCACGTGAGGGTTGTTTATTTGTAAATGAGGTTGCGCTAAAGAGTGAGACTGAGAATTTGTATGAGAAAATATTTTATTTTTGCTTTGAGTCTTATCAACATTCTCATCATCACCAATCATGATAGAAGTGGCTGTAGAATCTGTTGCTGTTCCTATTGACAAGATAGAGGAGAGGGATGAAGATGTTGATTGTTGTTGTTTTAATTTAGTTGGTGATATTAAATTTGAGCCCACTAACTCCGAGCCCGATCCGGATCCCGCTATTAAACCCAACGAACTTGATGATGAGGACGAGGATGAGGATGATGGTGAGGAAAGTATTGAAGAGTGATCATTTGGTTTGTAATTGAAATTAAAAGTAGGTTTCCAATCATGTGCTTGTCCGTGTCCTTGTATTGAATTTTGATCTTCACCCTGTTGGAGATTGATATGGTGTCGCCCTCGCACTTTAATAGATAAAGGATTATCCATTTCCTGGTTATCCAAAGTTGAAAGATTTGATGACGTTAGCGGTGTTGTACTAAACGCCTTTGGACCCAAATATGTCATTGATTATCAAGCTGTTAAACCAGAATGTAGGAGATCTTTGTAAATTCAGTGTAAAGGAGAAAACAGCAGCCATTCCAAAAAAAAAAGTGAAGCGGATTACCCCCCCTTTTTTTATAGATTAGCACCAAAAAAAATTATTATTCAAAAAAAAATGTTGACATTGTCACGTGTGGATTTCGTGGGGCGTTTTGGCCTTGCTGCAAACTGGCTTGTTGGCACTTATTGGAGTTGAGAAATCCGTATCCAGTCCCCGTGGTGTGTTTTCCATTGTGTGAGCCATTTTTAAATATACATTTACACTAAACAATACTAGATTAGTTCCCCTAAAGCCACTATCAGATCAAATCAGTCCATAATCTCTCCCCCAACCCCACCTCTCAAATTTGCTTAATAATTATCAAGAGAACAAAGGCCGGCCGAGTTTTTCTTCCCCCTTTAGAAAATTTTGTGTTCGGGGTCCACCGTGATTTATCAGCCACTTAGTAAAGCGAAAGGGAATAAAGTGCAGGGAACGGTATAGGGACGGGGGGTGATGGTGGAAGGAAAGGGGAAATGTGATGTGATATTAGACGAACTGTTGGCTGGTTGTTAATTGATAACGTTAAGCTGTTGAGTTGATCAAATTATAATTTAATTTAATGGCACGATGGTTTTGGCCTTCTTCCCCTTCCGATCCAGCCTTACAAGTAATATCACTTAATCACAATAAGACGATTTTTTTTGTGGGGTAAAAAGACAAACCGAGCCGATCTGAGTTCAACCCCGCCCCGCCGCCCCGCGCCACATGGTGCGCCTCTTTGCTCAGTAAGAAGAAGAACCAAAAAAAGGGTTTTGCGCAAGCCCGGAATCGAACCAGGGGCTCAACGATGGCAACGTTGAATTTTACCACTAAACCACTTGCGCTTTTTATTTCTTCCAAAAAAGAACTTTTTTATGTTGAGCCTAATGAACTCATCAACTTACTACTATGGCCGGGTATTACGTAATGCGCGTCACATGATGAGCCTCCGCTTGCAAGTTGTCTTTGTCCAAATGAGCACTTCATTATATACGATAGCCAGCCACGTAATGACTAGTGGTGGTATGGCCGTGTGATTACCACGTTAGGGAATGTACCTCAATATTTTGGACTGAGCTAATCAACCCCTCCCGTTATTATAAGTTGATTCTGCTGCCCCTCCCTCCTTGTCTCCCCTCCTAATGTTGTCAGCAATGTCCAGACAAACGCTCAACGCTCTGAGCCTCCACCCTTTGAAACGTTTCCAACTAGGAGAAAAAAATAAAAAATTAAAAAAAAGGCTGGAAAGCCCTTGTGCCCCCTGTCGGAATTGAACCAACGATCTTCGCATTACGAGTGCGACGCCTTACCACTTGGCCAAAGGGGCATATTTAACCCCAAAAGGATATTCATCGGATGTTAACCCAATCAGTGTTTCCTTTAAAATTTACATTTAAAGTTAATTTGAACATGTTACTGGCAGGTGAATAACTTAACTTTGTATGATAAATAATTTAGATTGGGTTTTGTTTATGGGAAACTGTTTCAACTCTCATTTAAACGACTTTTCAAATTTTTAAATGAATTTTAATAAAAATTAGTGAGCTTTGTTTTGAAATTTTTAATTTTGAAATGCCGGAGAAATGTCAATTTAAAAAGTGAAAATATTGTCATCCTTTCATCTACAATTGATACGCATTTAATTTGTTGTGTAACCTTTTAGTTGCTACTCAAAGTTGACAATAATCCATACTTAACCTAGGTCATGTCAACACGAAGGCTTCTAATGCATTATTACGGTTTTTCGCAAAATTCACAACTCCACTCAAAAGGCCAACAAAGCATCCAAAGTAAATCTATCAAGGCATTGAGCATGGTTTAAAACTCACCCCCCTTCTAACATTACCATTTATTCTAACATATCTCTTTCAGACAAGTGTCGCCATAGTCGCTGTTCCCGTCGCGTTTTTTTTTTGTTTTTTTTTTTTTACATGCACGCGTTGTGAAGAAAAAGTGCCCCCCCCCCCCTTCATTTTGTTGTTGTTAATCCTTTTAAAGATCCGCTACATTTATAACTGGAAATTTGCAAGATGGTTACAGTAATTGAAAGTTCTGCTGCATTAAGAAAGAAAAAGATCATGAAAAGATCTCTCAATTTCACAATCATGGTTATTGGTCAATCAGGTAGTGGTAGATCAACAATGATCAATACATTTTGTGATCAATTAATTGTGGACCCATCTATGACAGTTAATTTATATGCACCAGAGGAATTGAATAACCCCAATAGAGAACTTCAATTAAGAAAATCTAATGTTGAATTAGAAGATTCAGAGGGGGTTAAAATTAATTTAAATATAATTGATACTCCTGGATTTGGTGATTCAATGGACAATACTCAATCATTAAAAATAATTAAAGATTATATTAAATATCAATTTGATGAAATTCTTGTTGAAGAATCTAGATTAAGAAGAAATCCTAGATTTAAAGATGGTAGAGTTCATGTTTGTTTATACCTTATTAATCCAACAAGTCATGGTTTAAATGAAATGGATATTCAAATTATTAAACAATTAGGTGACTTTGTTAATATTATTCCATGTATTTCTAAATCAGATTCATTAACTATTGAAGAATTGAAATTAAATAAACAATTAATTAAAGAAGATATTGATTATTATAAATTACCGGTTTTTGATTTCAATAATGAATTCTTTACTTTAGATACTGTTGATGAAGATTCATTAGATTTAAATAATTATTTACAATCAACTTTACCCTTTGCCATTATGGGATCAAATACAACCATTATTGATACTAATACTAATGAATTGAAAAGGGTTAGACAATACCCCTGGGGTTCAATTGATGTTTTAAATACTGATTTTAGTGATTTATTAACATTGAAAAATACTTTGTTAATCACCCATTTAAATGATTTCAAGGATTTCACTCATGAAGTCTTATATGAGGGGTATAGAACAAGGACACTTGGTCAATATGACGAAGGTTTATCTAATATTAATAATGATATCCCTAGAGTTTTATCTCTTTCAGCAACTAATGATGATTTAACATCAACTTATAGTGCTCCTCTCACTCAAATAACAAATGAACAACCTGCTACTGCTGCAGATATCATTGCTAAGGAGGATCAAATCAGAATCGAAGAAGAAAGATTAAGAGCCTTTGAACAAAGAGTTCAAAGAGATTTGATGCTCAAACGAGAGGAAATCGAAGCTAGAGAAAGAGAATTAGAAGAAATTGAAAGAAGACTAGCAAGTCAAGAAATTCATTAATCATATATTTTACATTAATTAAATCAATATCCACTATCTTTTATTTATAAAAGCTTTCATATTTTGTGTCCCGTTTTGATTCATTTGTTTTTTTTGATTTTTTTTTCTTTGACAGTTTAAAATTTAAATTTTTCTCCCCCCACAACTTTTCACATGTAAAAAGTGGCAATGGGGTCACACGACTATAAAAGGGGCCTTTATTCCTTTCCCATTCAGCTCGATACTTTAAAAACCTTCTCCCCTCTTATCAAAATTTAACAATGCTTGATAAAATTCAACAAGTTGCAATTGACCTATTTAATGACATCCACTTTAACGATAAGGCCTTTCAAAGTATGTTGAGCTTATATTTATATTTAAATTTCAATTCCCTTATTCTTTAAACTAACATTTGTGGTTTTTTTTTCTAAAAAAAACATCTTTTATTTAACTAGCTTCCTTATTTTTTATTATCTTTAATCCATTATATTGGAACTTTGGTGCTAGATTAGAATATTATACTGGGTTGTTATCAAAGTGTTGCTTTGGTAATAAAAAACTTGCTGTTTGGGCCTTTGCCGCTTCTGTTTTCTCATTGGGGTTATTTAGAGACGAAATTTATAGAAGTGCCATTGCTGATCAACCAACTTCAAGTCATTTAGATACAGCCCTATTTAAATTAATTGGTATTGGATCTTTCAGTATTGGATCAGCATTTGTTTTTGGGTCCATGTATAAATTAGGTATTGTTGGCACTTATTTAGGTGATCACTTTGGATTCCTCTTTGATGAAAGAATCACTTCATTCCCCTTCAATATTGTCGATAACCCAATGTACGATGGTTCCTTTTTATGCTTTTTGGGTACTGCTTTATTTTATGCTAAACCAGCTGGGATTTTTGCTTCCGCTTTGGTGTTTGCAATGTATCAAGTGGTTTTGACTATTGAAGAACCTTTCACTGCCAAGATTTATGCCAAGCGTGATGAAAAGAAATCCCTTTAATGGATCTGCCCCTATTAGTGTCCTTATTATTATTATTGTGTGAACAATTTGGCTTGTCCTGGGCAGGCCTGGCCTGTGACCTGGGTTGGCTCAGCTTAGCTCAGTTCAGCTCAGCCCTACACCTTACTCGTTTTATATAAAATGTTGCTTGCCTGCAAAGTTTTAAATTAAGATTCTAAATCCATAAATATATGCATACCGCAAATGAAAACTAATGTAGTAACTAAATTAGCCACATTTTCTGAACTAATTATCAAATCTTTAATTACTAATCCCTTAAATCCGAATGTATTAACACAATAATAATTTTCATTGTCCTCTAATTTATTAACCCAAATACACCATCCCTGTAATTCCACATTATGAACTTCATTTGTCCAAATCAATTTAAAAGTGGCTGAATAATTAATTATATCATTAATATTCAATTCCTGTTTTACAAACCCCCAATTGATTAATTTATGAAGTGGCCTTTGGGGGATATCCTTAATAATTTCATTATAAAAATGATTGAAATTTTCATCATGAGTTTCAACATCAAGAAGATCCACTCGAATATTGGCAATTTGAAACCTTTCACTTAACCCATTGAATAAAACATCAGATAATTTCCCAGTGACATAATTTGTTAATGAATTATCAGTTGGTGGAATGGTTGGTAAATACCAATTACATAACTCATATGATATAATGAATAATAAATAATGAGTTTTCCTTAAATGGAGATCACAATCTTTCTTATCATGATCTAAATTCATAAATTCAAGTAATATATTGAATATGCATTCATAATCATCCTCCTTAATTGAATACTTCCCCCTATTGTAGTAAATACTCATTATAGTTTCTAAAATCAGAATTCGATATTTATGATCATTAATCGAATCATTTATTATATAAATCATCGAGCTAAGATAATCCTTAATGGCTCCTGAGGTTTCATAAATACAAGTATTCAGAAATTGCATTAGGGGGTTCCTATTATAATCATCAAATTTCATATCTAACACTAGGTATTTAACTAATCCCGCTAATCGATGTGCTGAGGCCTCCGTTTGAAAACACATAAACCCATATAATGTATCAATAATTAATAATTGAATATCCTTCTTATTGATGTTCTTAGGTAATATAAACTTGAAATCATATACTAATTGAAGCTGTTCAATTAATATCTCTAATATAAATTGAATCTCTTCCTTATAAGGCTCAAATACTCCTTCATTCAATACCTGTAATTTGAATCCCTTAAGTGTATTATAATAATATTTCCATTCATGAGATTCCATTATCACATGCTTATAAAGATTTAATAATTTCTCAATATCAATGGAATTTTTAAACGGAACTCTTTTGAAATAAGGTGTAAGAAGTTTAATGAAAATTTCATCTTCATTATAATCAATATGCTTAATATACAATAACCCCCCTCTGACTCTCAAACTACTTAATAAAGAAATCCCATAATGGAAAATCAAATCTTGAGTCTTCGATTCACATGCCTTTAATGTTATATCAGTAATTCGATTTATAACAAGATTAACTCTATTGGATAGATTCAAATGCAAGCATGGGGCCTTCACTGTATAACTGATCAAGATCTTCATTAAAACCAACGAATTCGTTTCCCCCTCTGTGAATATCCCCCTAATATAATTATCAACAATACTTTCAAAGGATTCTAAATCATCCAATATTATTAATATATCTGTTAATGGTAATAAAATATCGCAATCAGTAAGGGGGAAACTCAAATTTAAAACACATGTGTAACATAATAAATCAATGTAAAATTTCAGAGATGGTGTGTCAATCTTTAATTGAAGACATGAAATAAATGAATTTTTAATGACCTTGAATACCTGGGAGGGTGCTGTACAATAATACTTTTCAACAATTTCCTTACAGTTCCCCTTCCAATTCGCCATACCACAAACACATAATTCATTTTCAGCATAATAATTCAACAAATATTCAATATTATATGATGTTAAGATAGAATAATTGCTTGCTAAATATTTTATCAACTGATTTTGAACAAACTTTGAAATATCCAATGTCTGAAGTTTGTTAAATAACTCTAATAACACTTCTTGATAACTATATGTCATAACAGTACCCTGATCCCAATTTAAAGCTTCAAGAAGTTGCCAAAATAAAACTTTATCCAATATGATCTTATAATATCCCTTAATTGTATATTGAGTTTCAAATAATTCTGCAATTAATTTCAAAATCTCTATTTTAACATAATGATTATATTCATTTGCAACAACAATCAATATTTCTAAAATGAATCCTAAATTGTAATTATAATATCCTGTAATTGCTTTACCAATATCATTTTGTTTCCCTAAATATGTAAAAGTTTGTGCCAAATATCGAATACACCCAATTTTAGATCGATCTCCCTCCTTGTGTTTATATTTATTTTGATCTACCCCCCCAATGACCTTTAATAATACCGACAGAAATTTTTCTGGTGATTTAGAAGTCTTCAATAGTTTATAAAAAATGGAATCACAAGAATCCTCCAATTCATAATAATCCAACCCGTACGCACATCCAATGATCGAAATGATAGTGTAAAGCCGATCGGAAAAGTCAAAAGTTGTTAAAATCAACACTCCTGTAAAACGAATAAAAGCCTTCAACATCAGCTCGTTGTTAGTGTTGACTGCTCCATCTAACATTGTGTTCACTAGATATGTCAATTCATCATTTGAAAACATATTCGGATGTACCTTCATTGATGTAGATATCATTTCAATAGTCATAATATGGAACTCATCCTGTTTAAGAGCTGAAACCCTTTTATACAATTGAAAGAGAAAAACTGCCAATGGGTGATCCCTGTAGGATTCAAATATATTAATTGCATTGTCACATTTCAATAATCCATCAAGACAAGTTAAAAACCATTCAAAATCTTTATCACTATTTTCTAAATCAATATTTTCAACAATGGTACAATAAAATTTCACCAAGTCTTCTAAAGGAATAGAGTCTAGTTTAATGATTCTAGCCATTAATTCAAGAGTCGAACTTCTAATACCATCAGTCACTTTCAAATCAACTTCTCCTTGAATTAGATTCCAAACTTCCAGCCTTTTGGAGGGAACAAAATTAACAATTTCATGTTTTAAAATATTAATACACACTAATTTCTCTTGATAAGTACCATTGATTAATATATCTTTCACATCATCATCTAAAATATTAAATTTACCATCTTGGTAAGTTATTAAATGACTGATATTTGGGCTCGGAGAGGAAATCCGAAGAGCTTGAGAAAGGGATCTAAATATCTTAGGTACATTGGATACAGAGTGTTTAGATGCACCACTATGGTTTCCTGGGGACATTAAGCAAGCACCCCTAATGATACAAAACAAGACCAAGCTTACCATTAGTTGATGTATGTATTTTTTCCCGATCCGGTTAAAACGGAGTATACAAAAAAATGAGGCGCATGAACTTGACAGATACCCGTTTTGATTGTGGCTGGTGAAACACACAAATGTGATTTATGTTCTTTTATGGTTGATTTGCTACTCACGTTAACAGAGGGGTTAAATAGAGTTCAATGAAAGAGAAAACTTTCCCAATTGGTTTTAACTCTTTTTTTCTTCATCTGTTTTGTTACCCGATGAACTCTCCATTTCAATCATATTTACAAGGTGCTTTTGGTAGGCTTCTCGATACAATGAGCCATGTTGAGTTCAGTAACTATTTTCCAACAAGTGGCGTTGCAATTTTATCTTACTTTTTAGTGTCGTATTATAACAAAAGACATGATACAGTTAATATTGATGTTAGTGATGCTCTATCTTTCAAAGGTCAATTTGTCAAAGAGGATGAAATGCTCAATTTATTAAGATCGTTAACATCCTTTTTCACAACATGGAATTCATTCCAAACAGTCTTTATCATGTTATTACTTTTGAAGGTGTTTTATTTTTCAAATTGTAATTTAAGAGATGATTTAGAAAGAGTAGTGGAGTCTATGCTGGCTGAAAATCAGGATATGGAAGTGACAAAAACTGAATTAGATAACAAGGTTATTGAGCTCAGCAATTTAATTATCAATAGGACTATTGATTTGGAAAAAAAGGTGGCAAATTCAGAGTCACGCTTTGCTGCTTACAAGTCAAATATGGAAAGTGAATATCACAATATCAAATCCTTAACAAAAAAGGTTCCAGAGGTTCAAGCACTTTTACTTAGTTTAGATGAAGAATTATCTGAAACTAAAGTGAAAATTAATGACTTGAAGAATGAAATAGGAAATTTGTCAACAATGACTGATAACGAAGTACTTAAGGTAAAACAAAGAATACACGAATTTAAAAAAGAGATTAATAATAAATTGGATACCGAGGAAATACAGATATTTAAGTGCAATTCCCTTTTAGTTAATGCAAAACTTTTATTTGAAACTTCACTATTTAGATTTGAAGCTGTTTTGAATTCTATTAATCCCGATAAACAACTTGAAGATTTGAGTGAAAACAAGGAAAATATTTTACCTAGTGATGATTCTGAAGCAAAACTGGAAACCTTGTTATCTGAGGCACTTGTGGTTATTAAAACATTGAAGGAACATGAAACCGAAACAATCAATGTTGGTTCACTATTGGACGATGATGTTTCACCTTCTGCATTTGATTTTAAATCAAATGCTACTACTTCTTTATTACTAGACGTTTCTAAAAGATTGGAAATAATTGAAACACAAATCAATGCTCAGGAACGGTTCCTTCATAAAAACATTGATAAAATGAAATCAGTCAACAATCAAAACTTTGAAAAGATCACTGAAATAAAAAACAATAGTGAAGAATGGATCAGTGCATGGATTTCAGTCATCTATGGATTGTTCAATACAACGTTTTTGGATTTACAGAATCAACTTTTAGGGAATGCCAATTTCAGTAGCTTGAATTCCTTTATTGATGAGATTGCTGCCGTTGATAGAAGTGAATTTTTCATTGATGAATTTATTAACCATTGTAAGGATACTTGCTTAAAGGTTATGAAAGAGGTGACACTATTAATTTTTGAATATTACTTGATTAATAAGGATTTGAACCAAAATGGCCACTCTATTCTTCTAGTTTGTCAAGATAAAATTGATTTCGAAGTAGGCAGTTTAGTAAGTTTGTTTGAAGAAACGATAAATCGTACAAAAATGAATAAAGGAGAATATGATATTTTAAAACAAGCTATTATGAGCTTCAAAAATAGATTGAAAAACGATATGAGGGACAATGCTGTAACTTTCAATGTGATCTTTTATGAGAATTTGAAGGACTTCTTCATCATTTATGACACAATGAAGAATTTGGTTGATCAAGAAGCTAGAAAGCAAACTATTCTTAAGCCTCAAAGATCAAATGATATTAATAAGCCTATTGAAATATCTGATCATTCCCTTAATTCTGTTATTTCACTGGATGAATCAACATCACCATTTTCTTCAAACGAAGATATCTCCTTACTCTCTACTAATTCTTTTAAACCATTCAAATTAACAAAAAGACGTCAATGAAAGGCCCACCAATTAGTTTTCATTTAACCAATCAAGTTTTATATAAGTAAGAGACATTTTATTTCAATTACGTAATTAGCTGAATCTTTTCTTCTTCTAGTGATCCTAGAGTAAAATGGTCAAGAATGTGGTCCTTTTAAAGAATGAAACCACTCCAAGTGATCCATACTTAAATGCATTACAAGGGGACAACTACAATGCTATTTTCGTCCCACTTTTGACTCATACTCACATTAACCATCCTAATATTATTGAGTTTCTTAAATCACCAGAGTTTTTACAAGAGTATAAGGCATTGATCATCACATCACAAAGATGTATTGAATCTCTTGATATTATTTTACAGAAGCTTAACGAGGAGGGTTTCACCCAATTAGATCAAATTTTAAATAAACCTGCATACACTGTTGGTCCCGCAACATCTGCGGTGTTAAGTGATCTCGGTTTCAGTGATATCAGAGGTGGTTTAGATGCTGGAAATGGTAGTATTTTAGCTGATTTGATGATTAATGACCCATTGTTTCAACAAGAGGGTGCTTTTAATAGAAAAGTTTTATTTCTTACTGGTGAAATTAGAAAGGATATTGTGCCAAAGAAGTTACTTTCCAATGGATTTGGATTAAAGGAATTAGTTGCATACAGGACCGAAAATAGAAAGGATATTATTGACCGATATATAAATGTTAGCTCTACTTTGTTTGGGGAAGAAACACCTAATGACAATGAAAATTGGATTGTATTTTTCAGTCCACAAGGTACAGAAAGTATTGTTGATCATATTCAAATTAATAAAGTGGGCTTTAAGATTGCTGCAATTGGACCAACCACTCAAGAATACTTGTTGCAAAAGGGGTTAAACCCAGATGTTGTTTGTAAGAAACCTACTGCAGGCTCCCTTTTAGAGAGTATTGATTTATAAATTTTTAAAAGTTTTAATTGATTTAGAAAAGAATTTAATGTGATATTTAGCCTAATGAATTTGTGTGAGCGTATTCATTTCAGTAACAACAGTAATTATTTCACCTTTATTTTTATAGTCTAGATGCAACGCAAGTTTCGATCCATTTGGTAATCCTAGATTCATAACTGGGAATCCCAACTTGCCTGTTTTTAATGGAACAAAGACCAAATCAAAATCATATTTCCTTGACTGTGCTGTAGTTGATGCCATCTCAATAACCATATCTTTTACCCCAGCAATTAACCAAGACTGATCATCTTCCACAAAATCCAAGTTTATCATAATCGATTTCTTATGATCTGTTTTCAAATTATTAGAATCATCAAATCGAACCTTTCTTTCATTGTCTAAAGCAGTAGCATTATCATCAGAACTAGTTGCAAGGAAATTGATGTGCTCATTATTAGAAAAGCGTGCTCTGTTCTTTTCAAATAAATCAATGTTTAAATGCACCCTTGTAGATATCGGCTCTCCAACCAAATATTGCAACTCCCTTTCATATTTATATTCCAGAGTTGCAATTATATCAATTTTAGGCAACTGAACAGGAATCCACAAAGCCTGTGCAAGAGAAGCTCTAATACTAGAAAATTGTTCCTTGGTAGTTTCTTTACTCAAATCAAGCAAATTATTAATATGATCAACGATTTGGGTTTCCAATCTAATTTTATCGCTTCCCTTTATAACCTCCAATTTTGGTTCAAATTTTCTAATATCGAAGTCATTGGCACAAATATGCCCGGTTAGTGCATAGTAATTAACTTTGAATTCGATTTCTCTCCAAATATCTTTCAAGATTGCTCCATATTTAACTAAATCAGAATCAGCTTCCGAAGTACTCAGCCTTTTTTCAAAGGACTGAGCAACAAATTCAACTATTTCGGTCCACAGACAATTATACTCAATTTTTAAGTTCACCTCTTTATCATTAAGTTCTTTAATTCGAAAGAAAAAAGTAGATCCCTGGTCCATAAAGACAATGACATCCTTTGGAATCATCCATTCTTCAACCTTACTCTTTTTGGCCTCAAGTGAAACATTGTGAATGCAGATTGGGAAATTTGGTAAAATGGAATTCAACGTGAAATGGCTTATCAATGAATCTTGTTGAATTCTTTCGTCAGCTGAAGCAGCAATGTTCAAATGAGTGGACAAACTAGATGTATTGTATTGAATGACAGCTAAATGCTCATCGTTTAAAAGAGTATATTCAAAAGCATAGTAAAGAGATAATTTGGTATTTGTTATATCAGCTGGGAAAAAGAACGGAATTAATAATTTCAAATGGTCTCCTGCTTTGAAAATAGTTTGGTGAGTGTTAAAAACAATTTTGTCTTCGTAATCGTCAAACTCAAAGTCCAGCTTTTCTTCTTTTAAAAAAAGTTGATAATCACACTCTGAAACCACTCTATCCGGTTCAACTTTAAAAAAGGTAAAAACACAATCTTTAACGTCATATTTGAAATCTCCAAATTTAACAGAAAATTCAAGAACATCTTTATGAAGCCATCTAGTTTGTGGTATGCAAATATCAGCTTGAGTATTTCTGACAAGTTTATTGTTTAAAATGAAAGATTCAATGTTATATATAAACACCCTTTCGCCATTCTCTTCTGCATATTCATGTGAAATAGTGACATTGAAGTCATCCTTTGATCCTATCGTGGCAAATATATTACTCACACGATATAAACCCTTGACAAAGACAGAACTAGTGACTGTAAACTTTGTATTTAAATTCAATGGCTCTAAGTTGTCAGCGTTCCAGGTGAAGTAAAGAATTGTGTTTGTGTCATCAGTGGCAGACAATTCAATAACAACATCATTCACTATTAAACCTTCAATTGAAGTTTTCAAGTTCACATCCAAGGCGTAAGTATCGACATCAACACAATATAACGAGTCAATATCAACACAGTCAAGGATGGATGGTGCATTAACAATGAAACCTGATTTAGTGTCTTTTCTGGAATTTTTGAAGAATAAATCTAAATACTCATTCAACTTTTGTTGCCTAAAGGAAATTGGTTTCAGTGACACAAAATTCATATAAGATGCCAATAAATTTTTCACTGCCGATTCAGCATCAGTTTCAGAAGTTTTAGGACTAATAGCCTTTTGTTCTAAATGTTCAATATAAACCTCTAAAAGAGGAAGTGAGATATTATCCCAACCGTTCTTGTTAAAGTGTTGGTAAGAATTGTATAAATAACTAATTGGCTCATCATCAGAATAGTCTTCAAGAACACTACAATTGTAATGAAAAATCAATGAAATCTCTGCTTCCAAACTTGCTGCAATGTGCTTATTCTGTCCTTGCAAATTATATCTTTGAAGGATATCCTTCGATTCATTGATTATTTCGCTGGAAAATGATTTAAATGATTCTAAGATAGATTTCAGCTCCTCGTCATGAAGTTCATAAATTGGACCACCTTCACCTTCATTTATCAGCAAATCCACAAATGCTCCTTTGATAAAATATGATTTGATTTTACCTAATTTCATGAGCTCATTTCTTTTTAAAAGTAAGAGGTTGGTAAGGCAACCTTGAACTTCAATTTGATTATTGTTTATTTCAGAAGCAATTGGTACTAATGCTTCAATGTCTGGTAATTGGAAAAATTGAGAAATGAGAATCCATGCAAATTCATGACGTTTGGGACACATTTCAAGAGTATTGATCAAATTCAAAATCAATGAAATCAAGTTAGAAATATTTTTATTCTTTTGAATTGGTGTCAAACTAGGATTCAATAAAATGAAAGCCTGATATTTGAAATAAGCTATTTTTTCATCAAATTTATTTTGATAAGAATTTCGAAAGGTAATTGGATCAAATATACCTTTTGGGTCGGATAAATCAAATTCTTCGAATCCTTGGTTTAAACTGATGTAATCGATATCAAGAAATAATTTTTCATAACAAGTTGTTGCTTGTTGATACATTTCTAATTCTGTGTATATCCTTGCTTTATTACATTCATCATCTGTAAAATACTCTAACTTGTTCAATATAGATTGGCCTAAAGCAGTTTTAATCTTCTCCTTCAAAGATGTCCAAAGGGCAAGTTTCTCATCAGAAGAATGATATACTGATTTTATTCTAAATATATTTAAATCTAAATATTCAGTTTGAGGAAAATCCTTCTTCAATTTGGATTCAATAGAGGTTTTCAACAATTTATCAGTTGCCAATTTTGCCTGAGCTGTCTCAAACAAAAATATGAATAGGGGGATCCTTGGATTCAAATCCTTGACACTTTTGATCCATTGTGTAATAAGAGGTCTAGCAGTTGATCTATAGTCATCAATATTCTGTGCTAAAATAAACATGAATTTCAAATAAGGACATGTATTTGATAAATTCACCGGTAATTCCTCAATACAATTTAAATGAAGGTTCTTGATTTGAAGAGGTGATTGATTCATGGGAACTTTGAATGTCAATTGGGGTAGTTCAGTCCTTGAAATAAAATCTTCTCTGAACCCTCCCTGAAATATAGACAAGGGATCATAATATCCTATATTCAATCCCAAATTTACCATTCTTTTGCTGAACTTGCAAGCAATTAGGAAGCTTCTCTTTTGTTGATGAAAATTAAAGTGGTACACAATGCGCCACTTTTCAAAGTGGCGCATAAATCAAAAACGCGTCCCAAAAAGTTTTTTTTTTTTCCCTTCATTTGAACTATATAGTTTATTTGTTGTTCACTGGCAGCTAGTAGAAGGAAAGATAATTGAATACTACGACGATGTCCAAAGAGATTAATAAAAATAGGAAATGGGGCGCAGATAACATTGAAGATGTGAATGAAGACAATTCTAGCTCCAATTTGAATGCATCAAATTATGCATTACATAAGGCGAGTCATGATGAATTGCACAATAATAGTTTGAAAAATGGTGATAAGGATGAAGATGAATTTGATTTAGATGAGGATACAGAATATTATACCACATTAGCATCACGAGCTAATATCAAATTGTCAAATCTTATAGAAAATTGTGAAACACCATATGATAAAGCCCAGTCAGAAGTTCAATGGTATAGAGGGTTAAAGGAACATTATTCAAATTATAAGAAAATGTCAGAGGTACAGGAAAAAATGTATTACGCTAAATTAGAAGCCCAGATAGAAATGAAAAGGCAATTGGAAAAGGAATCAAAAGTCGAGAAGGAAAGAGAAGCTAGATTAAATCAATTTGTTCAGGCGTTGACAAAGAAGAAAATAATACCACAAATGGATTCATTTGTTACTTCTGAAATCGATGAAAGACAGCCTATAAACTCTGAAATTAGTGATGTGAGCAACGAAGATCAACATCACTATCAAAATGAAGATCAAGAGCACGATCAAGAAGATGTTGAAGTGATCAGTCTTGGAAGCGAAAGTGAAAGCGAAAATAATGATCAAGAATTTGATCAAGTGTATAATACTGTTGATTATAAAGAGAACTTGGGTGATTCTGAAGAAGAGGACGCTTCTGAGAATGAGGATAATCTTGATATTTTTGTTAAAGACGATAACATGAATGGGTATTTAAGTGATAAATATGACCAATATGAGGATGAAGGATCACCAAAACAAATTGGTAGTGAACTTTATGAGGAGGATATTGAAGAGGTTATTTCTGACAACGAATCCTTAGCTCATGAGCTTGAATCCGAGTTGGAAAATGATGATCCATATGCTGAAAGGGGTCCTTCAATGACTGATTTTTTATCACAATATAGTGGGAATGATAATTATAGTGTTAATGAAAGCGAAAATGAAGCAAATGCAGTAGAGGTTCTTGACTCAGATTCATCAGATAATCAAAATCATTCTTCGGAGAATGAAACAGAATCGGCTTTCCCATATGATGAGGACGAAAAGCAAGAGGTGGATGATGAAGAGCAAGAGGTGGGTGATGATGAAGAAGAGGATGAGGAGGAAGAAGAAGATGATGAGGAAGAAGAAGAAGAGGAAGAAGAAGAAGAAGAGGAGGAGGAGGAAGCAGAAGAAGAAAAATCTGAAGAACTTGAACAAAAAGGAGACGAAGAAATTGGCTTGCTGGAACGTTTGGCACAAATTGCAGGTGATTTAGTAAATATGGAAACGACTCTTGTGGAAGATGTGGTGAGTAGTCGAGCTCAATCTAATGATTTGGATGAACAATCAGCAAATGAAGAACTAACCCAGGATAGTGATGCTATCTCTTATAATGAAACAGGAGAAAAGACACTTTTCATTTCAGTTAAGGATTCAGAAGTGGAAGATGTGAGCAACAGTCGAGATGAATCCAGCGATACGAATGAACAGTCAGCAAATGAAGAACTACTTGATAATATATCTTTTAATGAAACAGGAGAAAAGACAATTTTCATTTCAGTAAAGGATTCAGAAGATTCTAAGGAGGTTTCTGATTTTGAATCTAACGCTCTCCAACGTGAATCATCCACTGAGCATATATTAAAGAACTTTACATCAATTAATGATAATGAAAACATCTCTGCTGAAATCCATGAAATAGAAGAACCGGTGCCTATGGAAAAATCCCATTTAGTTGAAGCATCATACCAAACTAAGACTAACCCACGACTTCGACCAATTACCAGGGAGAAGACCCCTATTAATTTTAAGCAAAGTTCTCCACCACGACCACCTACACCAGAGCCTGCACTTCTGAGCACGAACATTTTACAGGCCCTTGGATCAGCCTTGAAAATCCATGATTTGCATAGTAAGGGGATTGAAGGCGAAAGTGATAATGAAAGGAATATTGTTGATGATGTAGCTGCTCGTGTTAATGAAGGAATACATTCAGAGTTGGTAATTGAACCAGTGAAAATAAATGGCGCAATTGCTGATCACAAATCCAATGAAGAGGATCCGCTTTCAGAATCATCAATTATTGGTAATGAAAATGAACCTGAGATTAACGAAGAGGAGTATATTAACTCATTGAATGAAACTGGCATTAATTTTAACGAGAATGAAAAGATAGATGAATCAGCCGCAGATCAATCATTTTATTTAGAATCTACAGATGAAAGCAAATCACCAACGCCAACACATGAGCAAATGATTAACGTGTCTGAAGATGAAGGAGAGCCTACTGAAAATACAGAAATTATTGTTGTTAGAGATGATTCAATAGATGACATACCCATTGAAGATTTAAGACACATTGTGGAGATTGAAAATATTGATCATATTCTCCAAAGTCAAATTCAAGAAGATTATTCCCCTGAACCTAGTGAGAAATCTCCTGAAACTCAAGATCTTGAAACTGTTCAAGAAACTTCAGAGGAGAGCCAACAAGTTGAAGATGAAGCCGGTAATTTAGTTGTTGATGACGATGTTGATGACGATCCAGAAAAGGACATTGATGAATTTGCTGCTGAAATTGTTGACATTAAAGATGATGAAATGGTTAATAAAACCAATATTTATGATAGTGAAGCAAATCCATTAAAGAGAAGGCACGAGGAAATGGAAAATGAACAAAATGGAGAAGAGGAAGAAAGACCAGGGGTTTTCAAAAGGATTAAGAATTTTCTTTCTATAGGTTCATGGTTTGCTTCTGATGAGACAGAAGATGATCCAGAATTAGAAGTTGACTTGAATGAGATAGATGACGATGAACTTGCCAGCGGGGATGAGAAAGTTTTTGAAGATTCTGAAGCTGAAGACGAAGAAGAAGGAGACATCCCAGAAGATATTGAGGAACTAATTATTGCAACAGGGGGGGTCGATGACGATGTTGATGCTATCGATGCAAATATTGAAGATACATTTGATCACGGTGATGGGTCTTCTTTTGAAGAAGAAGATATCCCAGAGGATGTCAAAGAGACAATTATTGCAACAGGCGGCGTTGACGATGACGTTGAAGTTATCGCTGCAAATGTTGAAGATGCCTTTGATCACGGTGATGGGTCTTCTGTCGAAGAAGAAGATATCCCAGAGGATGTTAAAGAGACAATTATCGCAACAGGGGGTGTTGACGATGACGTTGACGCTATCGATGCAAATATTGAAGATGCCTTTGATCAAGGCGACGACTCTCTTATTGAGGAAGATATTCCAGAAGATGTTAAAGAAATGATCATTGCAACAGGCGGTGTTGATGATGATGTTAATGCTATTGATGCAAATATAGAAGACGCCTTTGATAACAGCGATAACTCTTCTATTGAAGAAAAAGATATCCCTGAGGATATTAAAGAATCAATTATTGCCACAGGTGGTGTCGATGATGACGTGCAGTGTGTCGATGCTGAGATTATTGAATCTTCTAATGAGAGTGAAATTGACGTGAAGGAAGATGTAGACTTAGAATTGCCAGATGACATTGCAGAAGAAATTATCCAAGCTGGTGGTATTGATGATGATATTCAAGAAATTGAAGCTGATATTAATGACGAAATTGACTTTGATGACGATGAAAAATTATCGGATGATGATATCCCAGAAGACATTCAAGAGGAGATTGCTAACTGTGGTGGTTTGGATTACGATGTTGATGAAATAAGAGTTGAAGTTGCTGATTCGGATAATATTTCTGACATGGATGAAGAGTTATCTGAAAATGAAATACCTGATGATGTCAGGGACGCAATTACAGCTCAAGGTGGTTTAGATGACAATGTCCAAGAAATAAATGTGATTATTGAAGACGATATTGACTATGAAGATAATTCTGAAGTTGATTCAGACGAAGAAGAAACAGAGGATATTCCAGAGGAAATCATTACTGAATTCAGTGAGGTTTTTACTAGGAAGAAAACAATTGCTTTGCAACCCAAACCTGAGGGTTGGGTTAGCAAATTAGTTGAACCTCTTTTGCAATTTACCTCAGGTACCATGTTTGATGCTGTTTCTGGTTCCGAATCTGAAGGTGATATCATTAATGCGTCATCTGGAGATGAGAATATTGGCGAGGCAACTGAAGTTCCACCTGTTATTCAGGCAGACAAAAATATGGACGTTGATTGCGACGAGGAATTGGGAAATTACACTGAGCCTAGAGAAAAATTAGATACTAAACCAGATACTAGTATTACTCTTGACAAATTTTCTTGCGATCAGCCTACTGTTGAAGATCCATTAGTGAATGAATCGGTTGATCCTTTTGAAGATACAGCTTCAGTTAATGAGTCTGAGAATGTGATTGCTGAAAGAAATGAGGTGAATGAAAATGAATCTTTAGATATTCATGAATTGGATGAAGAACAGAAGAGGGGTTCCAAGAGAAACTACAATGGTGGGATTGTTCATCGCATATTTTTACGTTTTAGAAGGAAAGAAAAGGATCACAAAGACCCTGAAGAGGAAACCGATACTAAGTGTGAAGAGAATTATAACCATGAACCTGAAGATAATATCATTGATGAATCTGATCACATGAATTCTCCAGAAATTGTTATTGAAGGGCCTTCGTTGATGGAACTTGATGAATGCGATGATCAGAGTTTTATTGGGCCACCAGAAAAGAAGCACAAAACAATTTTTAGTGGATGGGGGAATTTATTTAGAAGTTCCCAAAGTTCAACTCATGATGAAGAACCAGATCATTCAGAGGGCGAAATTAAAATACAAATTCTTCAGCATGATTCTGAATTAGAAAATTCAGAGGAGGATCAAAGTATTATTATCAGCGTTCATGATGATTTACCGTTACAAACTGAAGAAATCGAGAATTCCCTTGAATTACAGGATGGGAATGAAGCCGATAGTGAAGATAATGCACAGAAATTATCTGACATTCCCGTTTTAAGAAGAAACTCAAGGTCTAGATCCAGATCACGTTCTAGAGAGATTGTGAAGGATGAAAATCAAAATAGTAATCATATGGCATTACCTGTTGCTGTTAGAACAAGGTCTCGTTCCCCATCAAGGGAGGAAAGAATGATTCAAAAGGTTCCAACAAATGATGGAGAGCCCGAAAAATTGATGAATATCACCAACAGAGTTTTAAGTTATGGTTCTGGAGATGATTTATTAGCAGAGGATTTGCAAAGCTCTGAATTTCCAAAAGTGTATCCCTCCTTAGTTCAAGAAGCTGATGAGTTTATTGGTCAGCAATCAATGTTTGATGCTGAGATTGTTGTTAAGGATGATGAAAATGCCACCACTGATAAGGAAGAAAATGTCACTACAGATGACGAGGGTGTGCCCACAAAACTGGTTGTTAAGAAAAGTAGAAAAAGGAAATCCAAACCGGATTATTCAAGGCAAATTCAATCATTGACATCGCCCCAACCGAGAAGGTCTGAAAGAATCAAGCAACATGAATTTTCATTGGATGAAGCACTCCGCAATGTTTCTAAAATGTCAACACCAAAGGGGAAGAAGAATGTTGAAGAGCTTGCGTTTGCTGATCGATTGAATAGATCTAAAGAAGCCAGACATACAAAGTCCTCAAAGCGAGCAGGTAAGAAATCAAAATCCAAAGTTTCTACTGGGGATTCTGGAAAAGGAAAAAAGAAGGGAAGATCGCATAGACGTAAGCAGGCTAATTTAGATTGATGTTCATTAAAATCTAATAATCAATTGTAATTTTATTATCCTTATATTTTTATATGTAAACATGTATTTGTACACCGCATATTATAACAATTATTCGAAATCATCATCTTCTTCATCTTCCTCTTCACCTTCTTCAACTATAGTTTTATGAGATGAAGGTCTTCTTTCATCATCTTCATCATGATCATGTCCATCATCGTCATCATATTCATCACCACCGGCACCACCATTATTTTCTTCTTCTTCAGCAACAGCTTCACATGCATCAATCCAATTAGAATAGATATCCACTGGTTCAGAAAGCGAATTGATTGGACATTGGAAGTTTTGACCACAAATCTTACAGTTTAATGTCCCAATATTAGATTTTTTATCAACTGTGCAACTGATTGATGACTCGTGGTTACAAAAGAGACATGTAAAAGTTGTATCAAGTTTTTGTTTCACCTTCTTTTGTGGTTTTGCTGAAGATTTTCTTTTACCCTAAATACATCTTAGTGTTAGTAATTAAATTGACTTGTTAAACATCTTACACTGTACACATACCATTGTTTAATTGATAAAGAAGAACATTTTTAATTTCAACAATTTGCTTTTCCTTCTTTTTTTGTTCTTCCCTTCCAAATGTGGCGCGTGTCTCAAAAGCAGAAGTGGCTGGTGTCTCCGTGCATAAATCAGCTTAGCTCATCATATATATGATTATTGAAACTATGGTAACTGCATCGCAAATAAATTGGTCAATTTGCTTTACATTCATTGGCAATTGCCAGCAACAATGTCAACTTATATTGGATTGGACCCAATGTTACGTAATATTACATAAGCCTGCTTATTATAGAATTTTTTTTTTAGGCAAAAAAATTTCAGTAAGAAAAAAAAAAAAAAAAAAAAAAAATTTTGTATGGCAAAAAGTCAGTTTCTTTTGAAATAGTGGGAAAAGAATGGCTAAAAAGGGAAAGACAAGTGCTAATAGTAAGAAGGTGACAAAGAAGGTTGTTGTTGAAGAGAAAACTCCGCTTTCTAAAATTGTTTTGAAGCCAACCACTATAGAAAAGGCTGTTTCAGCTCTTTCTCAATGGAATCAAAAGAGAAATGAATCCTCTGAAAAGCAAAACTTGTTAGAGGAAGAAGATGATGAATTACCATTGATTTTACAAGTTTCATCCACTAAGTTCTTTTCTGACAATAAGGTTCTGCATGTTGAACAACTTTTATTACCAAATCCTATTATTTCTGATGACATCAAGGTTTGTGTTATCACTAAAGATGGTTTAATCACTTCTGATATTTTAGACCAAATCGAAGAAGCAGAATTACCACATTTCAATAAGGTGATCACTGTTCATGATCTTAAAACTACTTACAAACCATACCAATCAAGAAGAAAACTTTTATCTGAATTTGATGTGTTTCTTGTGGATGCAATGGTTGTGTCTCTTATGCCAAAGTTATTAGGTAAGATTTTCTACCAATCTCCAAAGTTACCATTAACAATCAAGGTTGCTAGTGAAAGAAAATTCGATATGGAGTTATTCAAGAAATCTTATAGTGAAGCACTTTCATCTGTGGGGTACATTTTACCAATGGGTAACAACATGGTGATTAGAATTGGTGTTCTTGGTCAAGAAGTGTCTAAGTTAGTTGAAAATTTGAATGTGATTTCTCAATTCTTGAACAAGTTCCAAATACGAGCATTACAATTAAAGCTTAGCGATTCCCCATCATTACCAATTTATAGTGTTGACAAGATTTACACTGCTGATGATATTAGTAAAGAAGAAGTTGATGAAAAGGACTTGAAGAAGGCTGATGCTGCTAAATTACAACAAGAAGCTCTTGATGAAGAGCAAATCTTCCAAGAAGGTTTGAAGGAATTAGGGTTTGAAGAAGAAGAAGAAGAAGAAGAAGCAGATGAAGAACAAAAGAACAAGAAAAGATCTGCTGATAAAGTTGAAGAAGAAGAACAAGCTGAAGAAAAGAAATCTAAATCAGTGAAAAAGTCTAAAAAGAATTAAAGTGTTTAAGTTTTTTAAGTGTAATTTCATATCATATTTAATCTCATGAGCCATATTTCATGATATTTTTTTTCTCCCTCTAAAGATTAAGGTCCTCTTCTTTATCATTTATTGGGATGCCGGAAAAGTTTGAGGATGGAAACAGTATGAAATTACAGTCTAATATTTTAGTAATTGCTGCTACAGATCATTTCCCCTTATTTAAAAGGGCACCATTAGAGTGGGTGTCATTGATTGAAGCAATGAAAATTGAAATTAAGAAATTGATAGCTAAGCCTGCAACACCTGATAACCAATCATCAACTGATTTCAGTGGGAAACCATCAGAGGGGGAGAACTTATTTGAACATCTCCTATTGTTATTGAAACATATACCATCCAAGATTCATTCCACACCATTACCGTCGTTCAAGCGATTGTTACTTCACTTTGAAGATCTAAATTATTTGCCTCTAATTGCTACTTGGTTGAAACAGTTTGGAGTTCATTGTTGGTTGGGTTGGAAGCACATGTCATTACCCACTAAGGCAGACTCTTCAAGTGGATTAAAAGTGCAGGAAAATAAAGAAAGTTTCACAGAGCCAGAAAGGTTTATTCATTCAGAAGATAAGAATGATGATATAGAAATGGATGCTGATGTGTTAGTACCACCTGATAGACCAATACAAATGCAATCACCACCCCCATCACCTTACCTTGGATGGGTTGAAAGAGAGGAGGATCCCCCCGATCCAGTTTCTGTTACTAATCCTAGGTCATTAAAAGCAGTCTTATTTGATGAAAATGGAATTCCTGTTTTCAATGATGATGATATTATGGAAGAGTTTTCATTAGGAGAAGGAGTTGATGATATAAAATCTGAAACAATTACTGAAGATGCTATTATTGATGTATTCGATAAGGAATATATGGATACAATGGGTTCAATAAAGGTGCCCAATATTATTGTGGATATGGTTGAAGCTGATTCATTACGACAAATAGCAAGGGAATTAGAATCGGAAAATGCTTAATCAAAGTAAATTAAATTAGACTAACATTAAATTAAACCTTTTATAAAATATAAAAGAAACGAGTTTTGTATGCCCACAATAAAGTAAACAAAATAAAAAGATGAACTACTATTATGAATCCATTCTCAAGCAAAAGATTAACACTCCTGAGATGGCACCAAACAAGGCCATAACACCAAATACCAATGGTCTCCAAGTATTAAAACTCCAGACATATAAAGTCAAAAATAAAATTGGAGAAATCAGATTAACTAAACTTCTAATCAGAGCCAAAGCACCAAAGAAAGCACCATTTTTACCAGGATTTGAATTGTATTTCAGAATAGTGGCATGAATTGTTGGAGAGGCTATACCCTCAAATGCAGAAAAGAGCACATAAAAGATAATACCTGTTTCAGAGGTAAAGATACAACAAGATGCTGTTGCTAATATCAGAGAAATAATGGCAAGTGATATAGTAATTATATCAATAAAATCAATATTTGTAGAATGATAACTAAATGTTGCCTTCAATTTAGAATTAAACCAAGGATTAAAGAAATTCAAAATGAGAGCTCGCAAACCTGCTGCTGACCCCACTAGTAACCCCAATTTATTTTGATTCCATGAATACCAATAAATACAATATAAAGCCACAGCAGCACCTGCCCCAATTTGACAACTAGTGACTAAAATTTCCACAATCAATAAATATAAAACATTGATTCTAGCCGATAAATCAAGTTTACCCGTAGTCGGATTTCTTCTTGTTATCCATAACAATTTGAGTGAAATAAAAGATTCCATAATAGTAGTTAGACCAAGCTTATTATACCATTTAGGTTGTTGTAATATAATTGATTGTGACCGAGTTGATTCACGACGTGATTTACGACGTAATTTTGTTGATCGAGATTCTGGTAACCATATTAAAACAACAATGGTTGAAATGAAAAGCATAACCACTGATAATTGAAGTAAGACTTGTGCAGATAATGACATTAACGAAGATAAAGCAGGACCTGATGCCATACCAAGAAATAAACCCCCCGCAACTCTACCAAGTGAATGTAAACGCTCACTATCATAAACAACATCAACAACATAAGAGTTGGCCACTGCTAAAATAACAAAGATAGACCCCCCAAAAGCATCAATAACCTGTGCCATAATATACATAGTGGGGGAAAAGAATCTTGGAGTGAAGACAAACAAAAGTGCTAAACGTGATAAGAGTGACAGCGCAAATGTATATAAAATCAATGGTTTTCTTCCGTAAATATCACTTAAAGCACCAATATTAGCCGAAACCAATATTTTAAACATTGCTGTGATTGTTGAAGTCCACTTTTGTAAGTCTGCACTTATTTGTTGAATTTCTGGTGAATGACAATGAACTGCTTCACCATTTTTAAGCCAACACATGGCATATAGCAGTAATTGGATCTCACTTGTCAGTGATATCCCAATAGAGAAAGTGTATAGAAATAAAACAATACCAATCATCATTGTTGATGGACGTTTATACCATTTGATCAATACATGTTCTTCTCTTGCCTCATTCAAAAGAATTGAATCACTAGCATCGGACTTTGTTGAATGATGATCGGTGATACTACCATAATTGAGAGAATCTGACTGATTATAATCAGAATAAAGCAATTCACTATGATGATTATGATGATGATTATGATGGTATTGGCCATTCTCATTGTTATCCTCATCATCATAATCTTCATCGTAAAAATTGGACTCTTGGTAAGAGGAATTTCTTGAATTGAATCCACTTTCCCTTTCTGCCAAATAACCTACATCTTCGCTGGTGCTAAGTAAAGCAGACTCACCAACAACATCGTCTGCTAAAACTGCATAATTGTAAGCAGTCTTTGAAATTTCGGCAACATTTCCAGAAATGGATGTCATGGGATAATCAGTGGGGTGATGTGTTACCTTTGTATGAATCTCAATCCCATTGTTTAAAATTTCCAAATCTTCTCCGCCATTATCAGAAGATGATTCTACCATTAATGGCATATCACTCTTGTTCTCATAGTAAGTCGGCTTCGGAATTTCGCCTTGTATTTTTTTATTCCCGCCCCAGTTGGCTGCCGCACCGTGCGCCACACACAAAAGTGGCGGTGCAGAGCTGATTGTTACGTCAGCTCACGCT